>VOQK01040513.1:0-24115 GCA_015052645.1 Benitochromis conjunctus
TCAGTTCTAAGGTCAAATGGTGGAGAGTCCCAGATTTAAGCCTTATGGGAGTGTCCCCCCCAAGAAGGACAATGGACCCCCTAATGATCCTCTGCCTATTCACAAGAGCCGAGTTGTGAAAACGGGTGCAGGTCACAATCAGCCAAGGTTTCGGGTGAACCAATTATGGAACTTGGCCTCACCCTATCATGTGAATTCCTGAGGTCAGAAGGTCCAGGATGTGAGTGGGCGTTAAGGCGTCTGGGAAGGATCTCCAAACTGGATTATAGATGGCAGACAGTTGGTGTCGTAAACCACCGCCTCTGTTCAAAGATGGCCATTCACAGTGGACATAGATGGCTTCTTTCACCCCTCTTTCAAACCATCTGTCTTCTCTGTCCAAAATGTGAACATTGGTGTCCTCGAAAGAGTGACCTTTGTCCTTTAGATGCAGATGGACAGCTGAGTCTTGTACCATCTTTTTTAGGACATCCTGATAATAATGAGTTACAATAGTCCCGCCTAGAAGAAATAAATGCATAAATTAGTTTTTCAGCATCACTCTGGTGCGTGTGTGTGTGTGTTTTCCAGCCAAGCAGTGGTGGTGGATCGAACCATGTATATTTCAGGACAGCTGGGAATGGACCCTGCCAGTGGACAGCTGGTGGAAGGTGGTGTTCAGGCTCAAACCAGACAGGTGACACTCCGTCATCACTGATTCATTGCTTCATTCATTCATGAACATGGAGTACAACGACACTCTGCTAGCGATCCAGATATCAGTAGATGTTCCTAATTCCTAACTGTTGAGATAACTGTAATGGAGTTGAGCTCACAACTGAGCCATTAAGAGGCTGCTACAGTGTGAATAAATGCAGTTCATTATTTAAAAGAAAATCTAGTGACATTGCTTTTAAAAATAGTGCCTTTGAAAAAAAACCCACCAGTTTTCCTGCGGGGGCCAATTCCAGGTTATTTCCTTAATTCTCTGTCATGCTGCAGAATAAATTTAAGACTGGTCAAACACATCCTTCATGCAGGATAAATGAGGATCTGAAAGTCATCACAAAGTGAGAATTACTTTTGCACAATTGTGTACATGACTTGTGTTTCTTCAGGCTCTGGTGAATATGGGTGAAATACTCCAGGCTGCTGGGTGTGGTTACACCAACGGTGAGAGAGAGCCTTTCTTTGCCTGCACACAGGAGAATTCTTTCAGTTTTTCAACCACAGACCCGATCACACACTATTTTCTTTCTTTTCATTTTTTTTTGTGTTACTTCCTGAAGTTGTCAAAACCACAGTGCTCCTAGCCAACATGAATGACTTCACCTGTGTCAATGACGTCTACAAGCAGTGTGAGTATCATCGATTCAGTTATTAATCTGTATCAATAGGTGTTTGCTGTTGTTTGCTTTCATTTTGCAATACAAAGTTAGCCACTGGGTGTCAGCACAGTCCAGACGACATACAGCACTGCTGCATAACAAGCTGATTCACCCAGAAGGCCTTAACAATAAATCAACCAGTGCTTGAATTTGCCTCTTCATATTCTAAATATGCCGTGGAAGCTCCAGAGCAAGTTGAAATATTTATATTAAAATATTTATGAAATAAATATTCAGAAAAACAACGCCGACATTTGCTGAGTCACTTAGCAGAGTGAAACCTGAGCTTCCCTCACCAACGGATCTTAATCTAAATGTCAGACGACAGACTGGCCCCATATCCATTTCATTGTTTAAGTAGTATGGTAGAAATGATAACTGGACATTTTTAATGCCAGTTAATTCAGTTATTTCTCCTACAGTTAACTGAGCCAAGCACCCAGATTGATGCACTCTGTGTTGAGTCCATTATCAGTGATTACATCAGTACAGTTTCACTCCACCTCTGTCCTTAAAGGCCCTCCTCCACAGGTGTTTTCACTTTATTCTGGCTGATTAGGCTTTTGCTATGGTTGAAGTTGGGTGCAGCTATGCTGCGGTTACATGAACCTTCAAGAACAACAAAGGCATAAATTCTGCTGCCTGAGCAGAGGCCTGTACTACAATACAGGAATTCATCTTATCTAGGTAACCCTGGGTTTTTTCTGTACTACAAATGTGGTTCACTTCTTACCAGGGTACATCGCCATGGTAACTTGTGCTTCCATATTAGAGATCAACAGGTATGAAATCACCACCTACTGACCAGTCGTCTCCAGAAAATAGCATCACCATTTCTTGAAAATCCCTTAGACCTCTGTGCACTGAGAATAGGAGTGTCTAAAGTTTTTTAATAGCATCAGTAATAAATACAGATTCTTAGATACAACTTTATGCCTTTATTCTTTTTAATTTAACCTTTTGTCTACAAACAATTTAACATTTTTGTTCTTAAAGCATTGATATATAAATTGTACTGATGGACTTTGTATCAGTCGCAGGAAGACTTAGCCTACATTTGAATTGTGTTTTTGTGTTATTCTTTATTTTTTACTTTTTATTGTTAATTTTGTACTTTTGTGTGAACGCACTCATACCTCGATCAGGAAACCCAGAGTTCACTCAGTGAGTTGATAACCAGCTTTGTGATCACGAGTGTTAGGTTCAGTGAATCCAGATAACAGAGAGATAACCAGAGATAACTTTGTAGTACAGCGCCCAGCACAATCAAGTACAGTCTGCAGTAACTCATTACTGTGTATTAATTATTGCTGTGGGTTTTCATTCTAATACATTTCCCATTGTGCATCTATTAATGTATTGTATTTTGTATTGATGAAATTTGTGTGAAACTATATGATAATTATACACTGCATTTTATATATTTGATGTATATTGTGTATAATATGTGTGTGCAGAGTTAAATTGTTGTGCAGATTAAAATTGTCACATTAAAAGATAAATGTTCTCCTGTTGATTCAGTGCTATTTGCAGGTCTTTGTAAATCCTAAAGTGTAACTAATAAGACTAATAACTGCTTGTTCAAGCTGACTGATGATGATAATTCATTGGCTGGTTTGCAGTTCTGTAAGCTTCTGTAGATTCTATATGTGTGTCTGAGTCACTGAAAGTCTGTATATGTAAATGTGTTGGTGGCCTAACTCAGCTGTTTTCTCTAGTCTTTAGCACCAACTTCCCAGCCAGAGCTGCCTATCAGGTCGCCGCTCTTCCCCGAGTGAGTATTTGACAAAGACTTGCTTTTATCCGGTTATTGTTTTGTGCTTTTAACCCAACAGAAAACCACATTTCTCACTGTGCTGATGCTCTCTCTTTCTCCAGGGTGGACTGGTGGAAATTGAAGCAATTGCTGTTCTGGGCCCTCTGACCGGCACTTCCTGACAAGTACATTAAACAAGCAAAAACTAGAAAGAGCTAAAACTGAAAAGTGTGAAACTGATGTAATTATAGGTTGTAGTATCATCAGCGATTTAGTGCTGTTTTAATATGCCGCAGGTCACCTGGCAGACTAACGGCAGCCAGGTGTGGAGCACTTTCTCCTCCCTCGTTGACAATGATGAGATGAAGACAGCACTGCATTTTAAATCCACTCTGCTCACATTTCACTTACAATAGCTGAGAAGTACCTAAGCTTGTTTGTTGGATTGAATTACACTAGCGGCCTGTGTTGTCATCATGACAGTGTATCCTCTCTCGTTGTACCAGGTGATAGATCAAGCATAACTTAATAATAAAAGGTTTTAATTTTCCTTAATTGCTTCTTGATGTCAACAAAAGCCGCCTGTAGGTGATCACTGTAATCTCACATCGTCTCATATACACTACAAAGTCTGCAGGCTCGCAGTCCCACAAAGAACTATATGATTTGATTTCAGTGATTAACTCCTCCTGTTGGATTAATGTGTCTGAATTAATGTGATATTTAACATGAGATGTAATCACTCGTATACGTTTGGGCTCAATAAAAATCTGCAGGCTGTTGAAACTGATTTTTAAAACAGCAGCTAAAGTCTTCATGTGCTTACTAAGTATTAAATATTACAAAATAGTCATTTTATTTTGAGAGGGACTTCTCACTCTGGCACTCCGGGTTCACGTGCTTTATTACATGCATGGTGCAGTGTGTCACCAGGTGAGTCAAATGTCGGTATAGGGGGAAAAAAGAAGAGCAGCGAGCAGCTCGTGTGCAAAGCATGAATTCATTTTAAAGGATGTAGTCAGACCAGGGCGCATTTCATCCCCAGCTCCACATTCTAAAACGGCAACCGAGTATTGTGACTATTCAGATGTCTTGTGCTTGAGTCGTTTTAAGTATGTATGCTTCTCTAAACACACCTACAGTATGAACTGGGGTCTTGGAAAGACTGTGGTCACCATATACTAAAAGCCACTATAATCTCCAGTCATAATTCAGTTACAGAGACAGAGTATTAGTGAGTAAAACTTTATTCTGTACACTAACAGGTTAGCAGAATCATAGACAAAGTTGGAGAAAATGAATATATTACAGGGAGTGAGAAGTGAAGTGAAAAAGATCAACTCATAACAAAATCTGTTCCCAAAGCATCATCACATCTTAGGAGGTTGCAGTAATTTTCTAATGCCCTTACACTTCTAAACTCAGCATGTAGAACTAATTAGTTAAATATTCTGCCCACTAGGCGATGCAGTGTAATGCACTCCGTCTAAAACTGACAAGCGTATGACATCAGCGTTACCCCGCAGTTCCTTTTGTTGGAATGTTCATTATGAGAAGTTCACAAACACCCACCAGCTACAGAACAACCACAGAAAGGTTTCACAGAACAGCAAGATGGCCTCGTCTGTATCCTTAACCCCCCAACGACTGATTATAAAAGTATATGTAAGTACTAACCCTTTGCATATGTGATCTTTGCCCATTTAAGCAAATCAAAACACTTAATGTAAACCAATGAAATGTTGAAGTATTGAAACCGTGTGTGCTGAGTTATTCAACACTTATTACTGTCATTCCTATTGATTAAACGAGCCCCTTTTGAAAGGTTGCAATTAATGTGCAAACAATTAACAAAAATATGGTTTAATGGCAGAATTATAAACTAGAAATTCAACCGATTAAAAATCTGTTTAATACAGCCTAAGTACAGTGTAGACCTAAGCCACTGTGTGTCATTCCAGGTTTGTATTCTCGTCTGTTTTGAGTTCTTTGCATAATTTTTTTATTTACAGCTGTATTCCTCAGGAGCAGTTACTTTAAATAACCAAGTGTCCTTCCCTGTATTTCAGCTCACTGCCATTCGAAACTCGAAAGAGTTGCTAACGAGAGCTGACAGATTTTACAGAGGATTGCACACTCTTGTCACAGGCCACATGTGTACTACGTGGATCCAGAGACTTGATCTCCCACTAAAAAACACGTACTCGTCCTCTTCCTCTAATGAAAAGGTTTATATACAAATATGGGAACGATTCTAAGGAAAGTTTTTAAGGCACAGTGAATATTAGGAAATGTGATGTAAAGTTTGGTGAGTGCTGATGAGACAAAACTGAAAATCAGTTGTTTTTTTCTTCTTTTACTTCATCTTGTCTTCCTTTTACAGTGGTAGCTTTGGGCGTTTTGTTGCTTTCTTTTCTCTCTAAAAGGAAAAGAAAGAACACGTCAGCACTTCAATATCTGACTCATACTTCCACTCTTCAAGTTTACCTTTGTAACTGAGTATAAGCAAAATTCAACTTATTTCTGTTTTTTATACCAAAATGCATCCAGTTTGTCCTGTAGGAGACGATTTTTACAAGTTTGTACTGATTGCAGAGAAAAGTCAGTCTAAGCCGTCAGAGTTTGCACTGCATTATAGTTTGATTTGTGGCTGTGCTCTTACCAACTCAGTCCTCCTTTTTGACCTTCTCACCCTCTGTATCCTGAGATGCCTCGCTCGCAGACTCCACTGCATATATATGTACACACACACACATTAGGAGGAGGTCCGTGCATGACATTTTCATTAACTATGTTAATGTCAAACCTGACTGGCTCTGAGGATTTATAACTGCCAAATTTATAACCAATACAAAGCAACATGAGTCACTCTGAACTGGTTTACAAGTGACTTACTAAAATGCACACACACATTTGTATCTATATCCTTGTGGGGGTATTCAGTAAAATAATGCATACCTTAGTTTAGGGGTAACACACTAAGGGTAAGGCACTAATTCTTAACCATCAAATAAACAGCCTTTTTGACCTTTTTTTTTGTCCTTACAGTCCTCTCATTAGTACATGTGCAGTTAGGTTAAAGTCCCCACTAGGATATATAAACGTGAAACACACAGATACTACTACATAGCCTCGAGAAAAAGATTCTCATAAAAATTATGCAGTACAGCACGTGTTCCACACCTGACGTCCATTCGTCTCGTGCTGCGTGGAGGATTGTTTCTGTCCCGAAAGTACAACATGTTCTCTGAATATAAAGAGTCGGTCGAACAAGAGATCGTGTGTGCCTTGCACAGCACCAGTGACGACTGGAGGTACACATTATGATTTAATAGGCAAGGTTACCACTATGTTTCTCCCAGTAAAGTGTCGAGATGTATGCTTACTTTCTGAAGTTTTAACTCAGTCACTGCACATTGTAATGAAATGCATGGGTATAAAATCCTACTTGTTAGAGTCGAGCACACGAACAGATGGGAGCAAAGTATTCAAAATCAAGTTGACTTGATTTTTCCTTCAAAACGAGCCCTTAAAATGATTTTGCTTCACAAATGTGCAGGATGACCTCCAGCGTGTTTTAACAGTCGTGTAATTGAAAGCAGCAGGGCATGACCGGACTGTAGGCAGTGCATAACAGAACACAATGAGTGAGAGTTGCCTGACTGGAGCTGTTGTGCAATAATTGACACTCTCAAGACGAGCCTTCATTTCTCTTTCTGAGTGTGTGCTTTCTGTTTCTCACACTGCGTTATCTGTTCGGCCTTGCAGCCCAACAATAGCCTGCAGATCCTGTCAGCTCCAAGCAATCACATTAGTACACAGAGGAGAGTGTGAAGGTTTGATTAGTATATGAAGAGCTGAAGAGTTTGGGGTTATTAATCATATGTGTATTTAGTTACCAAAAGTCTTTCTAGCTTTGGCCATATATGTTGCAACAAGATAGATCTGGTGTTAGACCACGTTAATTGTTTACTTGGATGCAAACATACTCTTGTCCATTTGTTACTCATTACCAAGTTTGTTTCTGCTCAGCTTTTTCATCCTCCTCTGAGCTTGTTCCTACATGCTCAGTGTCTATCACATGTTTGCACAGAGTTCTGCAGCTATTTCAACCAGCAATAATGCTGCTGCGCCTGACCTCCACCCAAAAACTGTCTCCAAAATGAGTATGATGGGTTGACATGAAATTTAGCATGACAGGTTAATCAGGGAAACGACTGTGTGTTTAGTCAAGTAAATAACTGAACAAGAAAACCTGTCATTATAAACTCCCTCAAGAGGCTCAGTGGCAGCTATCATCCTCTAAAACCCAGTTGTAATCCTTCAGCTCTTATTAGTTTTATTCTGCAGGGCATGTGGCCATGGCAAATTGCAGAGTATGAACTTTGCCACAGCTGTGACAAAAATCTGCTTTAACTAGTGAAATCTAACAATAAACTCTGTTCTGTACATTTTTGTTGTTTATGTGGAAACATAACTTAAATGTTGCTTTATATTTAATCATCCAAGAAACAATGTCAAAAGTAATCTGGAGGCATTAATGGTCCATACCACCTGGTGAATGTTCAGGAGCTGGATCGGTAGATGGGGCTGCTGCTGAAGGGGCTTCAGTTTCTGTAGGAGTGGGCTCAACCACAGGAGCCTCCACTGCTGCTACATTGTCTGCAGTGGACTCTTGGGTGACACAGGCTGGTGGAGCATCTGAGGCTACCTCAGAAGGGGTTTCTGAAGCAGCTGGAGCAGGAGCTGGAACCTCTGCGTCCTGGACCGGCTCAGTAGCAGCAGGTTCAGCTCCTGAAGCTGGAGCAGGGGCATCCTCTGTCGAGCTGGGTGCCTCTGCTGGAGCAGGAGCTGGAGTAGGGTCTGTCTGCTCCTCGGCAGCAGGCTGTGGCTCAGCTTCGGCCTCATCTGTGACAGAAGATAACGCCGGCATCTCTGGGATAGTTGCAGCAGCAATCTCTGTGTCTATTACCGGCTCTGCAGCTTCAAGAGGCAGTGAGGGTTCAGCTACTGGTGCAGCTTCGGTTGGTTCTGAAATTTCAGCTGGTGCTGCAGTCTCAGTCGGTGTTTTTGTTAAAGCTTCGCTTGGTGCAGGTAAAGCAGCCTGAGGTTCAGAATTGTCAGCTGAGGCCTGCACAGGTGCAGCCACTTCAGCGAGGGCCTCTGCAGCCTCGGCTGAAGCCTCTTCCACTGTTGGCTCAGATATAACCGTTTCAGCAACAGGCACTGCAACCACCTCCTCAGTGACAACAGAGGCATCTGCCTGCACCGCTTCAGCTGATGATTCAACAGCAGGGGCCTCTTTTGTAGTCTCAACAGGAGCTTCAACCTCGGGAGGGCCTTCTGCCTCTACAGCTTCTACAGGGGCGGCTTCTTCAACCGGGGATAGTGCGTCAAGAATTGCTACAGCAGCCTCAGGCTCAGCAGAAGCAGAAGCAGGAGCCTCTGGTGCTGTCTCTTCAGTAGAAGTAGGTTCTTCCTTTACCTCAGAAGCAGCTAGAAGGTCCTCTCCAGAGCCAAGGTCCTCTTGGGCCTCCAGGGCCACTAACACGGCCTCAGCTTCATCATCAGCTGCCCTTTGAAGATCGTCGGGTAAAGCAGTCTGCACAGGAAGCTGCATCTGGTCCTCGATGGTTTGAGGATCTTCTGCAATGATGCCATTTTTGACTGCTGTCAATACAGAGATGACAAATGAAGAACTCGGTTAAGACTTATGACTGACACAAGTTCAGCACTGATCAGCAGGTTCAGCTAATGATAACCGTGTTAGTGTGTAACACTGAATTCAAGATAATACTGAATAACAAAAGAAGGATTGTAGAATGTAATGGTTCTTTCCCAGGTGATTGATTCGTACACAAAAAATGTATTGTAAATGATATCTTTATGTGCATGTGGACAACTAAAATGTTAAAAACCCCTAAACCTATCAATAGTGCAAAACTTTTAAATCAAGTTAACATGAAACGCAGGGGAAAGGAAATTAGCAATAAGGGGCACACAGAATGCGTGCTGAATAAAACTTCCTTTCATTTCCGTAGTTGGGAGTCTGACTTATTGAAGCTCGTGTTTGCCTAAAGCCCTGAGGACATGCACTCTCACAGGAAGAAGAATACACGCGATGATGGCTTGCTGAATTTAAAGAGATGTCTCTACCTATAGTCTCCATCCCCAGTCCCTGCTCTTCCACACACACTGTGGGTGTGAACGGGCTGCAGTATGCAACAATAGTGGGCTTGAACACTTGGACTCAAATATCAGAAACGTCAATGCACATCTCAGTTACAGGACTCACGGAAGCCCAAAACCTTTTGCCCTGTCTTATTTCACAGCTAAAACACGGAAAGGATATTGTTCACAACCAGAAGGGTTCAGTTAGCTGAATGGGTGGATAGTTTGGACACTGCAGCTTCCTGATTTTATTTGTCTGTCAGAAGCACAAAAAGGCCTGAGAGTGATGGGTGGAAGGGAATGTGAGGGCCTGGCAACTTGAATGAAAATGAGCCAGTGGAAGAACACGCAATGCATAGAGGTGTTTATGTGAGCTCAGTGTTGTTATTAACATCATGACTGAGCAAATAGTGTAAAACTGCATAAGAGTAAAGATGCTTTCAGATATTTTTATCGGTTTTCCACCAGGTCCTACTGTTTAGTCAAATGCACCCACTATCACAGAGACTAGAAAGCTGTTGTCCAGACAGTAACCGAGAACTTGTGTTAAAAAACTGTGTATGTGTGTGTTTGGGTCGAGACAGACACAGCCACTCCAGGCATGGATGACTTGTGTGTCAACATGATTTCACAGCCAAAGATGACAGAGATCCCAGTCAAAACAGTGCCATGAGAGGGAGGAGGGGGGTGCACAGGCCAGGGGCCCAGACTGGGGATGGGACCATTGGTGGCTTGGATGGTACACAGCTGGTTTGTCAGACAGACCGTATACTGTAAGATTTAAAACCTCCACCCATTCAGACACATTTAGAAAAAGCCCGCCCGGGCAAGGAGTACAATAACTGGTTTTCTTGCCAGAGTGATGTAAGAGCCTGGAAAAGGGACCCGTGCTTTTCCAGGTGACTCAAGCTGGTTGGCGGGAGAGACAATACTGTGACACGAGCGGTGTAGTGGCACTGGGGAAATGGAACACCTCACAAAAAGGAAATTGTGGCAGGCAGGAATACGTTTGGAACATTTCAGGTTACTTTGTCAAAACTGTAATTACATCTTTCGACTGCTGTCACACTCTCTAACAAGGCTGCGTGTGTGCGGCCGCGTGCGTGTATATGGGGAATTGCAGTGATAACATGCCGTACATGCAGCTGTGCCTGGCATGACCAAGACATGTGTCACAAAGTTGTCCGGAGCCATGAATGAACAATCATGGGCTGTGTCAGGCCATTTGATGGGTTTCTGCACAGGCTTGCACATATATTGTATGCAAAACCTGTCAAACCAAGCCAATTATCCACGGAGCAGGACTGCACATTTTGGGTGCAAAACTGTTTTAAGAGCTCTGCTGTGCGGTCCCACACAAAGGAATATCAGAACATCAGTGTCCAGACTTTTCTTCCTCCAGCTTTGCAATCCTTCATCCCTATTGTGTTAGAGATGTAAAGGAGCAACTTTCAGACACTCCTTAATTATAACTGAAGTTTTGCATGTTTTGATAAAGGAAATTTAAAAACATCAAGCAGATGCCCCCTACCTTTGTGATCATGTCTGTTTGATTTTATTTCTGTAAACTACTGTTTGAAATATCAGTGAAAAATCCCACTCCACTACAAAACCTGTTGGATTTGCCTTAGGCTGCGAATAGGCCCCTAAACACTCCCAGCTGGCTTTCACCCAGCGATATGCTATAAGAGCTGCACTCAACCCCCAATGGGTTCAAGCAAATCTAAACACTGAATTATTTTTAGGGAATGCTTTTTGAGAATTTCTCAAAATTTCTCAGGTCATATTTCACCAACAAAACATGTGATCATGGATTTTTCACAGCGATGTTCACTGTTTTGTCCTGACACTTTCAACCATCATCTCGATGAGTTAAAAATGATTAAATAAAAAAAGAAATAATACCAACCACTTATGGGTTTGATAAAATGGATAAGCATGAATGTTTCTTCTACGAGGTACTAAAGCATGCTCTCTAGCAGAGTATGAGTGAGAAAGCACACCATGTACTAGAGCAACCAGCAGCAGCACCCCTCAGCAAGACCTGACTGAGTAAAGTAACAGAGCCTTGGACTGTATACATTTTATGAAATGCATACATACTCATGATTGTTACTTACCCACTGTGTCTCCATTGCTCTCCTCAGGCTTTGTACCTGGTCTTTTTTCTTGGTCAACGGTCTGTGTACTGGATGAGGAGCACCCCATGTTTGGGGGAAAAAAATGGGTTGAGATGAATCAAAAACTTGGAATAGGAGCAAGCAAACACGAGTCTCAGGGCTTTCTGTCTTCAGAGACTGTCTGGCAGTGAAAACGTGGAACGTTGAACTCTCTCCAGTTCCTAAGAGTAACTGAGCACCATTATATCCCCTTGTCTGTCTGTGTGTTCATGCATGGCCTGCTGCCCTCTTGCCCCAGACAACGATGTGTTATGACCATGCAGCTAGGCAATGCAGGCAATACCGCTGAATGCTCCCTGACTGCCCCCTGCTCACAGTCACACTATTCATACAGGAGGAGGAGACAACATGTGCATGAAATGTGTGTGCGTGTCCTCGCCTCTGTAGGAGTGTCCCCTCTGGATGAGATCCACCACCTTGTGGTCATGTTTAAGATAGCAAATTCTTAATAAGTAGATATTTTTTACCTGACTAGTTTTATCGTTGTAATTATTTTTAGTCAGCAAAACCAGCGAAAGTTTAAAAATGCTGAATGAACCCATTGCTTGCTTTTAGTAAAAAGTTTAAGTGCCATAGATGACTTGTAGACTGTTTAGAATCATTTATGGTGAAAATATAATTTTTAAAAAGCCAAAATTATCAACTGTAAAATGTTTATTTGTCAGTCTTCTGTACAAAGAGTTAATTATGTGATATTCCATTACAGAGCATTAACAATAGTTCAGACAGAATACGCTGTATTTTTAGAAGAGCTTATAAATATCTTCAGTAGGAAGAGCTGCATTTGCATATGTTCCATCGTAGCTTGTTGAGCGGGATTAAACGGATCCTGTAAATGCCGCACTGCAGAGTAGAGACGGACAAGTCTCAACCTTTCATTTATGCACAAGTTGATTCTCAAGAGTCTCCAGCCTCTTTGACATGGCTGCAAGTAGGCATGTTAAGGAGTTATTTATACCTCTCTGGCCAGTGAAGTTTTAGATCTGTTACTGGGAAATGATTGGATTTCCTGATGTAGTGCGAGTGAAAATGCATTTGCCACCCTCAAAGCTGTTTTTACTGTCATGCCATCAGTCTGATTGAGGTAACTGAGGAATCAGCTGACAGATCAGGCTTTATCAGCCTCTGCCTGCTCCTAATCAAAGTTTTAGAGAGTTAAAACCTTCTATGAAGCAACTATTATGCAGCGTACCAGCTAACTGTGGGACGCAACAATAAATTTAGTCTTTGGATCACAAGCTATATATATTTGATCTGTGCATACTTTCCCCAAAAGGGTATTCCTCTACCAGCTGCCATAAGATGAAGGGAGGGCTACACCCTGGAAATGCTGTCAGTCTATTACAGAGCTCCCAAGTTTAATATGAACAACCAGGGTGCCTTTTAAAAATGTGTCATAACTGAAATTTTTGATGCATAATGAGAGTTTTCTGATATCACAGGACAAAAGAGACATCGTGGGATTAACCAGCGTCTGATCCCTACTTAACCTACATTTTAAAACTTGTCCTTAAGCGAAAGTGAGCGTGAATGAAATAATCCAATTTAGCTGCAAACTGTGTTCAAGGTTTTAAAAAACACAAGAATGACACATGAAATAGTTTGGCAGTGGCAATCCTGAACGTTAGGAACTGTGCAGCGAGCAGAAAAGGATATTATTCTCGACCAGGCTCTTCAGCTTCTCTGTGACTTGGTTTTGAAACATTATCACATTTTCACACTGGCACATGTTTTCATCAGATGGTTTATCTGCAGAAGAAAAGTTAATAGGTTGTGAAAGACTTTCAGACCCTGGATTCTTGTCCTTATCTCGTCCTTTCTTCCCTAATCCTTTTCTGCTTTCTTGTCTCTGCCTGTGGAGAATGTGAGGAACATTGAGGGAGGACATATGACTGCAGAGAATTCACAGGTTACCATGGCAGCAGCAGATAGGTGGCAGTAATGCTACACTTTTCACCAATCTGCCCTTATTATAACTGCACTTTACCTGAATTAGCCTCAAACATAGCATTAATCTCATGTATTAAGAAAGCTCACACACATGCTTGAGACCCTGCTGACATTCTTGTACTGCTGCCTTGTGTGAAGTACCTGCACATATCCTGGACTTGAGTTTCTTTGTAATTTCTGCCATCTTTTCAAAATCCTCAGCGTAATACAGATGCTTCTCATCTGGCTCCGACGCAATTTCCCTCAGCTCCTGTTCGATGGCTTTGCCAACTCCCAAAGCGTATATTGTGATCCCTGAAAAGTATCAGAAAGCATCATAACAACATGAAACTTCTATTAAGAAGAAGATACTCTGAGGCTGCCGAACATCGGGATGACTAGAAATACCGGAATTCTTTGCTTTAGTGGCCCATTCAGAGACATCATCTTGTGATCTTCCATCGGTGAACACGATGCTGACACGGGGGATGTTGAACCTGGCGCCTTCTTTGGTTGAAAAACTCGACTCAAACATGTGGCGCAAGGCTGAGCCAGTCATGGAGCCCCTTCCCATGTACTGCATCCTGTTCACGGCCCTCTTTATGTGTTGTGCTGTGGAGTACTGGCCCAAGGTGAACTCTGTGTGCACCTTGGTGGAGTACTGAAGAAGACCCACATGAGTGCCCGTCTTGGAAATGTCCAGTGAGTCCACAATGCTGTT
Organism: Benitochromis conjunctus; assembly: GCA_015052645.1. Taxonomy (NCBI): domain Eukaryota; kingdom Metazoa; phylum Chordata; class Actinopteri; order Cichliformes; family Cichlidae; genus Benitochromis; species Benitochromis conjunctus. The sequence goes on from VOQK01040513.1 coordinate 14,125, forward strand.
CACAAACTGCTTGACCAACTCAAAGTTGTTGGGGCCCAGACTCTTGGAGCCATCGATCACAAACACAAGATCCATGACGCCTTCGCTGCACTCGGGTTCTGCCGGGAAAAAGAAGGATATTTAAAATATATACCCTTATTTATTTTACATTTTATTCTGAAGAAGACAGTCCATATAAGAGTAATTCTACTTTTGCAGCTCTTCCCATCCTCAGCCAGCATGAATCCTTCAAAACATCTACAGCTGTAGGAATCATTGGTGCTGACACACTGATGCTCACAGCCATGGTGCACCGTCTGACACAGATCCAGACCTATCAGTTCAATTACACAAAATCAAAGATTACCATGATGTTGCTGTAGCACGTACAAGTGTATGACAGGATTTGCATTTATATGATATATTGTGAGGCTACAAATACAAAAAATGGTCTAATAACGCTCTGACGTTGTGAATGCTGTGTGGTGATAAACATAAACAGAATATCCCTTAATCCAGCGGGGGGAAAAGATAGATCTTTCAGCGAGCCCTGGGATTAGCGCTGACCTCATAACTGGGTTCAAAAACACACTCAAAGTTATGCAACACATAAATACCCAAATAGGGGACATAAACAATCATAGAAACATTTGAAAACATGCAGATGAAAAATGTCACATCCTGAATTTGGCTTATTTTTGTCTCCTATAAATATTTTTCTGTCTTGTGTTGTGCAGAGTGTTCTGCAGTTGAGATGCCTCTAGACAAAACTAGTAAAAGCAGAGAAAAATAATAATAAGACTCACTGCAACACAGCTTACTGAAAAGATTCAAATGTAGGTCTATGCTTAACCCACTGAATGCCTGCATTTTCAACATCTATCATGTATGCAACGTTCACTTAACACCAACCCCCCCCCCTTCAAGGCATTTCGGCAATCAGTGTTTTCACATTACAGTTATGATTCATGGGTCACTAGAAAGTGTTAAACAATTCTCTGGTGGAAAAACTGTTATTATTTATAACACCGAATGAGCTCAGTCTCACTCTGGCATGTTTTCCCATCAGGTCTGAGTTTGTAGCCTTTCCTGCATTTGCACACACAGCTGTCTTCAGTGTTCATAAACTCCTGCTCACATCCGAGGGTGCCATCAGCACAGTGATCGATGTCTGCAGGAGAGCAGTGGTTCCATTATTGCCAAGTTCTTTTAATCAAAGTTGAACTGAGACGAATTCAAGACTCAGTTTAATGCAGTGAATCTATAAATCAGTAATTAATCTCTTACTTAGCAGAGTAATTGACAGTAAGCATCGTGCTAGCATTTTTATTCGCCATACTTTTCAGTATATAAGTGATGAACAGTGGAGGATAAATGTGTTGCATCATCACACTGACATCGGCACGTGGATGTCAGTGTGCAGCATAACACATGATATGAATCAAAAAGATATCACCGTGAAACAAATGTTGCCTCACATTACAGTTATGAGCAAAAGTGTTCTTGTGACAAACCACAGCAATAACATGGAAACACTGGTGAGTTAAACTTACTTTTGCAGGTTTTCCCATCAGGTCTGAGTGTGTAGCCTTTCCTGCATTTACACACACAGCTGTCTTCAGTGTTCATAAACTCCTGCTCACATCCGTGGGTGCCATCGGCGCAGTGATCAATCTCTTGAGGAAGTCATGTTATCAGTACAAAAAGACAAGCGGAGATTACTTTTACTAACTGCCGAATTTAGATTAAATTGTAAAAATATTTTCTGATTATTTGAAAAATAATGAGCACATTAGAGCCTGCTATTGAGAAAGAGCTCTTCAGGCTTCTCAGTTCTAAAAAAAACAGAAGCAATCCAACGACCCCAAAAAGCTAGATAATCGCCCTAGACCTCATGTGACACATTTACATCTCAGAATCATCAACGTATCGGGCGTTTTCTGTAAACTCAAAGTTGGCTGTAATAGTATCAGACAGTTGTTATAGATGTACAGAGCTTTACATGCGTTGTGCGATGTAAAACAGGCTGTTTTCTATATAAAGAAAATGTGGAGCTATTTAGAAAAAAAAAAAAAGAAATATGAAAAAGCATTGAATTTACTTTGGCACGTTTTCCCATCAGGTCTGCGTGTGTAGCCTTCTCTGCATTTGCACACACAGCTGTCTTCAGTGTTCATAAACTCCTGCTCACACCCGTGGTTGCCATCGGCGCAGTGATCGATCTCTGCAGAAAAAGGCAGAGATTTTTATGTCGTGCTTGCTGTCGCCATCACTGTTTGAATGTTTAATAAGATGCTGTATATTTGCTGTGTTTTCACTTCATTTTGCCTGATTATGAATGATAAAAAAAAGTACTTACTGCTGCAGGTCTTGCCATCTAGATTGAGGACGTAGCCTCTTTTACATGTGCAGATGTAGGACTCTGGAACGGTGACACAGTTGTGCTCACAGCCGTGATTCCCCAGGTCACAGTGGTCTATTCCTGGAGAGGGTGAATCTCTTGTAAGATATTCCACTGGCACTGCTTTTTATTATTATTTTGGTCATTTTGTGGTTTTGTTGACAACAAGACTGTTTAGATTAATAAAAACATGCCTAATACACAAGAATAAGACTGCTAAATCAAGTTATTGAAGTTTAAAATTAAAATCCGCTCTAAAGGTGCAGCGTGTGAACCCACTGTGATGATTGAACTCATTCTTGTTTGGACTGGGAAATACTGTGACACTCCAGATACACCTCTACATTTCAGCAGCTGCACTGGTGATTGCAAAAGCACACTTCCTTCAGGAAATCTCCCCCACTTTGCCTTTTGTTAACATCCACCGAAGGAGCAAAGGGAAACTTTTCCTTCAGTGGGTTAACAGACATTACTGGTCGGAAAAAAAAAAATTGCACAAGCACGGCACAAGTCCTCACGGTGACTGTGCCTTTGGGCAGTGTTGTCTTCATGACGGTGAGTTTCTTTATCCAAGACCAAATAAATTATTGTATTTTATTCATACTTGCTAAATATGGTGATTTAAAGCCAACACCTTAATCCACAAACACAGCATTGTGGCAGGAAACAAATTGTGTTTCTATTATGACTCTATCAATAAGTCATGAAATTTGAATAAAAGAGTTTCTTATGAGTAAAGAAATGTAATATTACTGTTGCACGTCTTCAGGTCTATGGTGAGTTGATATCCTGGACGGCACCGACACTCATAACCACGAGGCAGGTTTGCGCAGATGTGTTCACAGCCGTGATCCACCACAGCACATGTGTCCTCAGCTGCAACAGTATGGAGAACAAACACCTACAGTTCAGTGTGCAGAAGGAAACCTGCAGCAACCAGTCACTCAGCAGAAACTAAATATAAGGCCATCAGTGAGATACTGAAGCTTTTTAACCTGACACTCCCATTCCCATTTTACTCTGCTTTGGTCTGAGTGAAACTCATAAGTGTATCAGTCTGGTGTAAAAAGGCAGCACGAGGGTTTCAGTCATTGATTTTGCAGCCAAACTGTGAGAGTAAACCATAAATGAAAATAAGGTGGCCAGATGGGCAAAATCTTTTGTGCAAAGGGTGACGTGATCCATTTTTGATGTGACCAGGAACGTGTCTTCTGCTATGTGTACTTGTGTGAATGCCTTCAAAGTGTTGTTCATAAGAAACTAAAGTGCTTTGTGAACAAACAGAATAGTGCTTGTAGTAAGTAGCCTTCAGGTGTGACAAATGAATAAATGTACACAAAAAAATTATTGGAACACTTTTTAATCAGAGCATTAATTCAGTTCAACCTGGTGGGATATTGATGTGGTCAGAGAAGTAGCAGAGGGGGTTGTTAATCAGTCTCACCTGCGTTGGTGGTAATGAAATTATCTACAGGTGCACCAGAGGGGCAATAATGAGACAACCTCAGAAACAGGATTCACAGGTGGAATCCACTGACATTTTTCCCTCATCTTCTCTGACTGGGTCAGACACTGGGTGAGTGTCACTACTGGTAGCATGAGGTGATACCTGGACCCTACAGAGGTTGCACTTGTGGTCCAACTCTTCCAGGATGGCACATCAATATGTGCCATTGGCAGAAGGATTTCTGTGTCTCCCAGCGCAGTCTCAAGTGCATGGAGGAGATTCCAGAAGACAGGACCATAGAAGGTCCTTAAGCCATCAGACCATCATCTTTTCCTTTGTAGAAGGAGGAACAGAATGAGCACTCCACAGCTGGTCCAGATCTGGGAGAAGATCCCAAGCACGTGGGGGCCATACAAACTACTGAGTACCATTTTGAGCACCGGTTTGGAATTTCTGCAAAATGGGCTAGCCTGCTGCATAATTTTTTCACTTTGATTTTCAGCGCATCTTTGAATTCAACTACCAACTCTGTAGGCTGATCGTTTTCATTTCCATCAATCCATGCATCATCTTCCCAGTCCATATCAGTATAGATACCCAGCATGAGTTTTTTTTCCATTGATGTCTTCTCTAAGTGTTCCTTTCATTTTTTGAGCAGTATTAAAAGACTGTAGCTAGAAATGTAAACAGATTTTCTTTTAAAACGGGGAGTTTTACCTGTACACGTCTTGCCATCAGTGTTTAGGATGAATCCTTCCCTGCACTTGCACCTGTATGAGGCAGGGCTACTCACACAGATATGCTGACATTGATGGTCCACCACCTCACACATGTCTGAACCTAATGCACGCAAGAAAATTCACAAACACTCAAGCACAAGTAGACACACGTGCATTTTAAAAATAAAGAGAGACACTTAAAATAGATGGGATTATTCACCTCCACACAGTTTGAACTGGAACACAGAGATCAGAGTTTCTATCTGGCTAAAATTGGCCACCAGATGCACATGCTCCGAGTGTGGCTCACTCCCTATAGCCCTCAGTGTGTTCATATCCACCCTGCCTACTCCAACAGCAAAAATCTGGATGCCAGCCTGTCTTGCCTGAGCTGCAATCTCTTCCACTGTGTCCTGAGGTCTTCCATCAGTCACAATCATAGCAATTCGCGGGATGTGTAGGTTCATTGGTCGGGCTCCATGTTCCTCGGTGAAGGCTGTCTCCATGGTGTATTGGATGGCCAGACCCGTCATGGTCCCCGTGGCGAGGTGCTCCATATTCCTCACTGCCTGCTCTACCTCGCTCTTGGTGGTGTAGGTGTTGAGGGAGAACTCAGGCTGGACCACGCTGCCATACTGCAGCAGACCGACCCGTGTTGCATTATGGCCAATCTCGAGGAACTGAAGCAGGTTGATGATGAAGGTCTTCACTTTCTCATAGTCATTGGGACGGATGCTCCTGGAGCTGTCAATGACAAAGACGAAATCCAGCGGGATGGCTTTACATGGATTGTCTATAATCAAAGACAAGGAGGAAGTTTGGGATGAGTTTGGGATGAAAAGGCAAAACTGATACGGAAATACTGTGGTCACCGACTAATCACCTACCAACTGCTTTGATTGGGAAACTTGTGTTACTTCTGGCTGTGATGGGTCTGGGGCGGCGTCTGTACGTCTGCGCAGCGTTACAGCACAACGGGCAGAAAAGGCCAAGAGCCAGACACATCATTGTGATGAAAGACGGCCACTGCAGCAGAGTGACATAAGCACAAAAACAAGAGCTGATCCAGGAGAAACACTCCCACAGTGCAGCGCAAGTAGGGTACAAACCTGATCACCAGAGAGCAAAGAGCAGGAGAGAAACTGCCAAACAAAGGACACTACTATCATACTACACGCCTTAGCCACACATACATTCATACAAGCACTTTTTCTGTCTCTAAGCGCTCTCTATCTGGCATTCTCAGTCACACTGAATGGGACGCAGGGTTCAGTTCAGGATCTTTCCCGAGGATACTTTGGCATGCAGTCTGGGGCAGCAGGGATCAAACCACCAACCTTCCAGTTAGTAGATGACTTGCTCTGCCTCCTGAGCTTCAGCCACAGCATTGTGCTATAATAAACACAATCTGACAGATGACTTGCTAAGCGTGGTCGGTTGTGATTGGGTGAAGCACCTACTATCTGGGAATGATTTGTACTGGGACAAGCTACACATGAAAGGTGAGGCTGATTGGCACTGATACATTGCACGTTGAGTAATTTCAGTTTAATGCGACTTAAATCTGGCTTAATTTGGCATAAACCTATGATATGGCAGAACAAAAATTTTTGTGACATTTGCATTACATTTGTGAAAAGAGTGTGAATAAGAGAATAAAAAGTATTCCTCTTGAATCAAGGAATTTAGGGGGAAAACTTCCACTCTGTCACTTAAAATAATATTCTGCCTTTACTGTTTTGCACTTCATATTCTTTGTATGTTTGTTATCTAATTTCCTTGGAATGTGCAGATTGTTCTGAGATATTTGGCACTTTTAAATAGCATCATCTGTTCTATAAACTCTGTTTAAAGACGTGGGCTGTACAGTACACCAGTGCTGTGTTTCCTAAAGCCTTCAAATGAAGTCAGTGAGCTCCTGCTAATGAGGATGTTTTGCTGCATCGGAGGTTTACGGTTTAAGAGAGGCTGAAAAACACCAGACGGTTTCCCTATCCACTCCCCAGGAGAGCCACTTGTTACCCGTCATATTCAGACTCCAGGCTTCACTACTGTCTAAGAAATATCCGTGATCAGTGCAGAAATTACAAATATATTCATATTTGAAAAGAGAGAGAAAAGAACAATCTTAGCGTGAAGGCAACATAAAACTTTTAGAATTGTGGAACTTCAGCAGCTTCAGTGTGTTCAGAAAAAATCAACACTTCTGCACAGACCCAGGTTTATATGGCTGACCTGAGACCTGCAGAGGTCACACATGCATGTTGCAACACCCGTGTCTCTCTGCCACCGTCCTGGCAGTGTTTTCATCTTCAGATGGCAATCACAGCAGCAAAGGTAAAATCCTATTAAGTGCTGTAGAATTTCATGTCACTCCTCAGCACCCTAAAATGTTTTCTTTTTTACGGGCATTTCTTCTAAACACATGAATCAAAGATATGAAGAAAGCTTAGTAATTACACCACTTTGATTATTCCACAAAAGAGCAGCTCTTTTCATATTTCCCCGTGAGTGGAAGCCGTGTGGAAGTTGTGTGTTTACTATGAAACGCAAAAACATCGTGTACTGAGCAGCATTTATGACACTGTGTCTGTTTTGCACATTCACTTTCTTTGATGACTTTTCATGATGCAGGTGAAAGGAGCATATGATGTGTCCTAACGCAGATATGAAGTCGATACCACACAGGTGACTGGTGGTGATTACTCTTTCTGCCCAGCTAAAGAAAAGTGTACACTGTGTAGCATTGAAAAGTGTGATAATTTTCAAGATAACAATTGAAATTCTACTCACCATTATATTAAAAATTATTTTTGAATTTTTAATTCAGCGAAGCTTCTTTGGAAATCCGAAAACTGAGTCAACGAGGAGCTCCAGCAGGAAAAGTCTGTCAATGCCGTAGCTCCACGTTGCAAATGTACATATATTGCAGTCCTGTCTCTATCTATCTCTGGAGGCTATCGCGTTGCTCCATCTACTATTTCTCTGTATACTCCCACTCTGACTCTGACTTTGGAGACGCCTCTTGCTCTGCTCAGTCTGCTGGTAAAACAATGAGTGTTTTATTCCCATTCAGATCATCTTACTCATATTTATTCCAGATAAGTGGAACTAAACTCCCAATTTTACATGTTGAAAACACTTTAAACATTTATTATTCGGAGGAAAGTAGAAGAAGGAAGAGAGACAACGTAAATGTTTCATGTTGTTCTTACATTAAAGTTTTAGGGAAGTGTACTTGGTCAGCCTGGCTCCTGTTTTCAAACTAAGGAACACGAGTAGCTCATCAAATGATAGATTATGCTGTAATGGAGTCAGTCTCAGAGGCCTGGTAGATTTAAAGTCTAGTGTAGTCTAATGGGTCATCACTGCTGTGAAAGAGGTGGATTGTACTTTTACAAATTATGCTCAGATGAACTGTCCAAAGCTACAGCAGCAGTTTATGGAAAGACCTGGTAAGTAAAAGTCATCCCACTTCCACTTCCACTCACACAGTAGACACATTTATACACAGACACCGCTCACTTCAGTGACCAAATATATTTTTCGGTGTCACATCTTCCATTTAAGCTAGAGCTTAACTCTTAATAGCAGAAAAAAACCCTAACCTGATTAATTTAAATAATTCCTTAATAATTGCCTACAAACACACACACACACACACACTGAGCTCCATTTGACCCTTGAAACATGTTAGCTCTTCAGTTCATACACAAGCTTGAGAAAATAAAACACACAACATCCATCAGTGAAACTGGATTTTAATAGATAAATATACGTCACATCTTTGTTTTCCATACAGCAGGTTTGACATTTGAGTCCTTGCAGGACATTTAGTGTCCAGGGAGCGAGTGGCTTGCCAGTAACTCCATCTGGTGGAACAGACTTGTGTAATGTTTACACAGACAAGAAAGCTCCCATTAGGCTTAATTGAAAAAACACAACCAGGTTCCATATTTTTTGGGCTCCGAGTCCCCTGTCCAGCAACCAATTTATAGTGACTTCAAAGCGCAAACTGATTCCAGATCAGTGCTTCTAGATAAATAGCAATCCAAGACATTTGTCATCAATCAGTAGAAAGACACAATTACATTAAAAAGTTATGAATATTCAGTCAGCACAAATCAACACTCCTGATTACTAGAACACGAGACCGTGATTATGTCTGTGGTAGAATAAGCTGATATGTTTGATATACACTAGGTTGCTCCTTGATCATGTCAGAACACAGGCAGGTGCATTTCTTTGGGAAACTTCCCGTCAAGGTGACACTTCACACGTGGCTCCATGAAGTGCACCCCATGAGAGAGAAAGCTATGAATGAAGGCAATCCAACCCTGATCACGAGCTCAGACGAAACAAACAGGAAACACGGGACGGCTCCTCACTCGTTACTGTGGGCCGTACGTTTGTTTTTGTTTGGGGGTTTTTGCATTTCTGCACATGTTAAATATGTTGGTGAAAAGGTAGGACCCACAGAATACGATTACACACACAGAGAGCATAAATAGAATTAATAAAAATATATATCATCTATCGAACTTTCTAGTGCTTTTGTGTTGTTTCGCTTCAAATGCATAAAAGTGCACATCGTTTCTGGATGAATACAAGGAGACGGAGATACACAGAGAGCTACAGGAGAAAAATAAATACGAATCGGTAAATAACAGGAAGAGATGAGAGGTCACGTGGTGTGTGTCTGTATATCTGTGCAAGGTGTTTTTGTACATATGCGTGTGCATGCATTAAGAGAACGATAATGTGTGTGTAGCTACAATATATCCAGAAATATACTGTACACTGGAGAGGCAGTGTGGTGCATCAGTTCTGCTGTGCTTTTATCAACAGCAGTCAGCAGGATCCCGGGAATGTTTTCATGCTGTAACAGTGGTGTAAGGTGGAGGAGCCTGCTTGGGAGGGACACTGACACTGTCATCATAAGGAGGTAGCAGCACCTGGAAGATAAAGAAATGAGCAGAGCATGATTCAGAATGAATAGCATGAAAATCAGTCTGAACAATAAGAACATGTTTTTTGGTAAAGTTGCATAATATCACATCACTTTTGATGTAACTTCAAACAGAAAAAAATGAAATATTAAAACTTTACTTTGGATTAAGTGAAATATTTGTAAGCCCAGAGAGAACAGCTTGCACACAAAATAGGCTAAACTGCAGGATTGCAGTTAAATATGATTATATAACATGTAAAACACAAGTATGGCAAGATGACCAGCCTTATTTGTACTGCACATTACATAAGCAGTTGGAGCGGTTGGTTGGAAGCTTTCTTAGACAAAATATTAAAATAAATGTCATAAATATGAAAGAAAAAAAAAGGCATGCAAGCAGCAGGCTGTACTTTAGCACAGTGCTGCCTTGACCTATATACCACCATGCTTACAACAGCAGTGCTAACATGTGGTAGCCATCAAGCTTCTTCCCA
>VOQK01040515.1:0-14438 GCA_015052645.1 Benitochromis conjunctus
CAATGTGGAAGTAAGCTTAGGATCAGAAGTTTTTAATAGAATAGAATAGAATAGAAGATACTTTATTGATCCCCTAAGGGAAATTCTTGTATCACAGCAGCAGATGGAAAAAAGTACACACATAACAAACAAAATAATACTAAATACTACTACTATAACTACAAATAATAATAATAATAATAAATAATAATAATAATAGTAACAATAACAATAATAATAAATAATAAAGTGACCGGTTTCTCTCTGTATGGTGCACAGAGAGAAGATGCAGATGGTGACAGCTCATCTCTTAGCCAGAGATGAGCTGTTATACAATGAAAGTGCAGATGGCAGGAATGATTTCCTGTAACGTTCTTTCTGACAGCGAAGCTGAATGAGTCTATTAGAAAAGGAGCTTCGCTGTCTGTGTACAGTGTCATGGAGTGAGTGTGATGGATTGTCCATAATGGAGATAGTGGGTAATCCGAACCATGCTGCAACATGATTAAAACTGCGGCGTCATCTCATTGGTCAAAACTCGTTAGTGATTGATGCCAAAAACTGAACCGTACACATATGCATTTGTCTGTGTTTTTTTTTTTTTAAACAACAGCAACTAACATGGTTATTACATGGTTGTCAGGAGACTTCCATGCAACTTGGTCTTCTCCATGTAAACAAACTAGTATTACCGCAACCTGTTTTTAAAAAATAAACACTTTTAAGCTGTTCACAGTTTTGTATACCTCAGTTGTATTTCATTTGCTGCATGGTGAACCTAACGCCGGACTCTTAAAGTTTTCCTCTTGCTATCCACGATGTCAGCATCAAACATTCAGGAATGATATTATTCAAATGTGCCATTTAGCTCAGTAGGATAAGTGGTGAGGTCACAGGTTTGAGTCACCACAGATGTCTGTGTAAACATATATAGTTCTCATCCATTTTATTTTTTTTATTTTGTTAATTTCATTTTATTCTAATTGATAATGAGATTTTAGAAAACTATCCTTGACCACAAAGTTACTCTTGATAGAAAGTCTAACAAGGACATTTAAGAAGCACCTTGGTATCAGTTCAACTTTTATTTTGGAACAATTTTTCAGCCACGACTAGCTGCTGAGAAAAAGTTGATGGCTATTTACCGTCACAGTGTTTGGGATGTTAATGGCTAACCTCTTGCTGTGGATGAATAATTTCAGACATTTTCTTAGCTGAAGTTTGGTCTATTTTTGGCATCTTCCTGTTTGTCTCTGCCAACTGTGGACCGTCAACATGACATTTACTGAAAACAATTTAACTCTCACCTCTATCTTCCCTGTGATAATGTCTTTATATTATCCTAACCATAGCTCTGTAGCTAGCCACAAAGGTAGGACATCATAATGTGCCAACTAGCACAACTTCACTAACCCTCTAAATGTTGCTGCTATTTAGTTTTCTGTCTCTGTCAAAAGATGATAGAACATCTTTAGAAACTAGCTAGCTAATGTCCTGCTAGCTTATAATGCAGCTAAACTTTGTAAATCCCCTTTTCATGGATACCAGAACATTAAAACTTTATTGTGACGTCTGGGAGAATAAACGCATGGATCATTTTGTTTTAGCCTAAAAACAGTCAACACGTTCTCATCCCACAACGTAACATACGATGCTTTGTGACAAATCGTCGGTATGTTGCGCTTTCAGCCACCCAACACATCTCTATGTTACACGTTCCAAAACATGCGAACCGCTTGGAATGAATCTACACATGTACATTGATTTTACTTCCTCATCATGAATCGCTTTGGAAAACACTATCTAATACGATTAAAGTTGTGGTTAAGGTTAGGGTTAGGATTAAGGTTAGGGTTAGGTTAGGGCTGGAATACACAGCTGGAACGTGTGTTAGCGCTGGGAGCGTCATTCTACTCTATTCCATCCACAATCCGGCGCGTATCATAGGGACGCGGACGGTTACCTTTCACGTTCCCATGGGACGCCTCAGGACGTGACAAATCGTCGGTATGTTATGTGTTGGGAATGAGAGCGACTAAGATTTTTTTTTAACACTTAGTGGTATTTCAACATTTGTTTCATTTTGAGAACTGAAGAAGTGATTGGACCCAGAAATGGGTAATGACAACGAACGGATAGAAGGAAACCAGGTTTTCTGTTGAAAGGAATAATTATTTTCATTTGAGCCTCATGGGCAATGAAAAAAAAGCCCTGAAAGCACAATTTGGGCTCTTTAACAAGCAGGAAAATTGACACAGAAGCTTTGTTTTATAACACATATGCTGATTTTTTAAGAGGCATGAAAAAACAGACAGCTTCCAACAAAGGTGGGGAATATAGGCTTTCAAATCAAGTAAAGACAAGCCAGACATTATAATGTTGGTTATGTAAGTTTTAATCAGAGTGCTTACACTGGGTGTATTTTGTGTAATTGCTCAGATGTTTGAACACATGGAGCAATTACCTTAGATTTAGGCAGTAAGTGGAAAATGGCTCCTAATGATTTCTGTATCTATGTTTTAGGGATTATTATTACAAAGTACCAACATTCCAGGCAAACAGTTGTGTGTTACCGTAGTGTGACGTAGTGTTGCTCACAGTCTCTACTCGCATTGGTTTGCAGCCTTTTATTCTATAATGCAGGTCACAGCTTATGAACGCAGTTTTGGGTCTTTAATGTGTGCAAAAATTGCGTGTTTGTTTGTGTTTCAGCACCTTCGAGTACGCTGCTCAGAAGGAGCGGAGTTCTACACGAGGTCCTGCACCAAGGTCAAAGGTCGAATGGGTCACAGATTCATGTTCGTTGATGGAGACAAAGCTGTGTCTGGGTCATACAGGTCAGTGCGCATTACGTGTGTGAGAAGGAGGGCGAATGTGACAGAAAAAGATTATCGCCTTGTGCTCCACCTGCTTTTATAACTGCCAACTTGACACGAGAGATAAACAAACAATGCCTTCTCGACATAGCAGACAAACAGGTTGTAAATGTGTCCAATATACCAGAGTAATAAATGCACAGAGACTGGATCATTACACGTTTACTTTTGCACTCATTGCTGATTACTTGGCTTTATTATGTTTGCAGTGTAGTGCAGTTTGTTTTGTGGCATTGTGGTGCAGTTTAAATAAGGCTGAATTTGCACTTTTTATTTGTTCATATTTGTTTTTTGTGCAGTTTCACTTGGATGGCCTCGCGTCTGGATAGGAATCTCGTCACCGTGGTCACAGGCCAGGCTGTGGATGGCTTCGACCGACTGTTTCGCTTCCTCTATCTGTCCTCCAGTTCTGTTGACCTCCGGCAGACCGTCACAGAACCTGAACCTGAGCCGGAACCCCTCCCACAGCCGGCCGTTGTCATACCCCCTTCTGCTGCCATTGCGAGGAAGTTGTACAACCCGAAATATGCCCTGGTTGCTCTGACCAACCCCAGCCCCACCATCTCTGTTAACCAAGAAAGCCCCAAAGAACCCCAAAATCCAGAGAACTCCAAGAAGAAGAGACAAGACAAGCCTAGTGAAGAATCTCCTCCTCTCCATCCTGGATTAATAAATCTAGAAAAAGCATGCTTAATAGAATACCTGCCCACATGGCCAGAACCTGACCCCCCCAGTGATGTAATAGGGTTCATTAACATTCGGGATGCCAAAAAACCGACTCAAGTCCACTTGCAGCGTTCTGAGATGTTTGAAACCAGCCAGGCGATCAGGTTTAGCAGTCCGTTCAGCAACACAAAGGAAACCAAGGAAGAAGTTGCCAAGGCCACACAGGCAACTCCTAAACAAGAGGAAGTGAATGCACTCCAACCAGCACAGGCTAAATCCAAGGTTGATGATGCTGTAGACAAAGCACAGCAAGCACAACTCAGTGATGTCATACATAGCGAAGAGGCATCTGAACAGAAATCACCTGCATGTGAGCAAAAGTCTGACCTGCAGTCAGACACCACTAATTCTGTCAGCGGCAGGAATAAATTTGATTCAAGCACAAACACTAACCAAGACGCAGGCCTTGATACGCCCCTCGGTGTGCAAACACTTTCACAATCCAGCAGCAAAGCACCCCTTTCTGACGAGGGGAAGATTTCCCACGCCGAGCAACCCGTCTCATCAAACAGTCACGCTGAGTCAGGCTCGCTTCCCGAATTAGACACCGAAAAGGAAGCAGAACCTGCACGTAGTTTAAACACACAAAGTTCTGTTGTGCACAGAACACACACCCCAACACCAAATGGTACACACACCCCTCAGATTCCCGACTCCGTAGAAATAAACACAGAACAAGACACAAAAGAAATGCCTGCACCATCGCACGCAGATTCACAAACACGAGCTGTTCACAAGCAACAACAAATCTCTACTGAGGTGGCTTCTAGCATCCAGACTCCAACTGTCCACAGCAACATTTCTACCTCCCCAGTTTCTACCACACAGTCTAAAAATAACCACATCCCTATTACTACAGTGCACCCAAGCACATCTCCTAGCATGTCTGTTCAATCCACCAGCTCCTCTTCCCTTCCTCCTCTTACTTCTTCTGTTACAGCACCAAATCCACCCCTCCCTGCATCCTCGTTTTTGACCCCAGCTCCCCCTGTCCCTAAACCTCGTACCGTCCAGCTAGTTATCAGTGACAACAGCACCAGCAACGGGCAGAAACTGCCGGAGATCCGTCTTGTTAGGAGGCCCGAGGCCAGCACGGGAACACTGGCAGCCCACAGCGCGTTTGATGTGGCAGCTGTTGAGCAGACATCTCTGGTAAAAGAGTGCCAAACTGTCCCTGAGCTGCTGGACGACAGTGCCAGTAAGGCAGGGGCACAAAAAGACACAGAGAACACAGGAAATCGTGAAGAAACTCCAAAGCAAGAATCTAAAGAGACAAGTGTGGAAGCAGATGAGCGAGACGATGACGGAGCAGGATCCCAGACGGTCGCTGGAAGCCAGCTGCACAAGTCAGACGCTTTGATTAATGATGCACCAAAGGCAGCCGCACTGAAAATTCAAGAAATCATTCCAAGAGATGTTGACCCCGAAACTTCTGAAGTTTGCAGGATTACTGAGAAGATGGCCACAGCGCAGGCAGATACAGCGAGCCCTGAAAGGACTGTGACAGGCTCTGAATCTGGTGACGTGTCAAGCAAAAAAGGTGAAAATGTGACACAGTGCAGAACATTTCTCGCAAGAGTACATGAACCCCAGAGGATATCATTTTCTAAACCACAGGACATGGATCACATGGAGGCTCTGAATTCTCCCACGGCGCCAGTGTTCTCGACCCCATATCTGTACATGTGCAAAGACAGTAACAGTGATGGCGCACACAATCAGCAAGGTGAACAAGCAAGACTCGCACATGAAGTTAGTATGCGAAATACTGCAAATCACAACACGCACAGCACCTTTCAAGAACAAACTTCTACAGGACGTGTTGGCACAAACACGCCGGAAAAAGCCCTGCGTTTACACCTCACCGAAACACACCTGCCGGACTTCCGTTCACAAACACCTGTGCACCGATCACAGTCGCTCACAGCGCATGCTCCCACTCCTAATGGATTTTCCCCACGCTCACCAGCCCTGGATTCTCTTTCACCAGACATTTTTGATGGTTATGTCTCCTCACGAGAGGACTCCACTCTCTCCACCACCTCCGAAGAGTATTATGAATGTAGCGACTTGCCTTTTAACGAGCCTGTTTTTGACCACATGGCTTCTCGCGGCCACGGGATGATAGAGGATCACATTAGTTTCGCACACACAAATACTCTAAATCCTCCCGCCACTGGCACCGGTCCTACACACATAGATTACAGCTCAAGTGATGCTACATTAGGTACTGCACACAGTAAAACACAGACTTTGACTAAAGGCCCCAGTTCTCCTTTTCTTGGGAAAAAAGTGGAAACTAGGGCGGTAGAAAACAAGGCAAATGAAGAAGAAGTGAGTGAAGAGGACAAACAGGGGAGGAAACTGAATGTGGCCGAGAGGAGAGAAGAGCAAGAATCCCAGGGGACAGAGATGAGAGGCAGCGAGGAAAATAATAGAATAATGGAGCATTTTAAACGAGGCGAAGATTCAACTGAAACAGGAGGAAAAGACAAAGAGGTCCAAACGCCTACGAGAAAGGTGGCGAGGAGCCAATCAACTGCAGACAGACTGGCGGATGGAGGAGTGACTGCAAGTAAAGAGAGATCAAAGACAAAGCGATCGTCCGCTGGTGACCTTAAATCAACAGAGGGAGGGAGACCAGACAGAGAGGGGAGGGAGAGCACTTCATACCAGGTGGAAATAAGACCCAGGGGTAGAGAGAGGAGAGCGAGCCCCCGGTCAACCAGACAGGCAGAGGAACAGAAGGTATGAGCACCGGTCAGATTAACATTTAAATCCACCATGTTTCTTTGGTTTGCCAATCATATCCATATGGGTATATATACAACTGGATTTCATTAAAAAAAAACAAAAAAAAAAAACATATGACACTAATTAATTGAAATTAAGGTAACACATTTTCCCTTCTTTGACAACTTAATTTAAAAACACATCATTTTTCAATTGGTGACCTTCAGACAGTTGCAGCTGTATAGTCACGTTTTCCAGTGTCTGTGCTAAGCTGAGCTAAGCAGCTGAAACTGTTTAGTATGCAAACATGAAAGTGGTGTCAATCTTTCATCGGATTCTTGGTAAACGTATATGTGTCTGCCAACATCCTTAGTCTCATGAAGAACCGCACCCATTGCATTGCCAGGGTTCATAATTGGACGCCCAAATGTATTTTACAACTAAATGAGGGCAAAATAAATGTTTTAGTAGCTCCCAAGGCTTCACTCCGTGCTAACTTGTGTGAGGGAAAAAACCCTGAGCATGCCAAAAATGTGGGTGTGATCTTAGCTTGTAGAAGCACATGCTCCAAGCCGGCCTTTTATCACCTTAAAAAACAACATATCTAGAGTTATAGATGCTTCCTGTCACAGTCTCGGCCTTTTTTGATGCTTTTATTTTCAATTGAAAGTTTCCCAAAACCTCATGCACCTTTTCCTGCTGTAACAATGCAGGTATTAAATAAATAAATGCACAATTAAATTAAACTCACCAGATCAAAGGAATAATCACGTTAAAATGTTTTATGTTGTAAGGTAAAGACCCTACAATAATACAGAGAATACCCCAACAATCAAACATTGACCAAGCACTTGGCGACAGCAGGGAAGAAAAACACTCTTTTAACAGGAAGAAGACTCAAGCATAGCCAGGCTCAGGCAGGGGGAGCCATCTGCTGCGACTGGTTGGGGGTGAGGGGAGGGAGATGAGATAAAAGACATGCTGTGGAAGAGAGAGATTAATAACTAATGATTAAATGCGGAGAGGTGTATAAACACATAGAATGAAAAGATATAAGTGAAGAAGAAACACTTCACAGGAAGCTCCCAGCAGTCATGGCCTATTACAGTGTAACTAAAGGAGGATTTGGGGTCATCTGATCCAACTGTAACTATAAGCTGTATCAAAGTGTGGGTGTCTTTTACATCCGATCTGGGAGCTGGTTCCACAGAAGAGGAGCCTGAAAGATGACGGTAGTGCGGGAGAGTCTTAAACAAAAACCAAAAGGTTCAAACATCCTTATTTCTTCTTCTCTTCACATCCCAGTAAAATAATTTCTCACTGCTTTCAAATGACAGCCTCTTTTCACTCTGTCAGTGTGCTTGGTTGAATCTAGACCTCCGGGCTAGGCTTGAATCACAAAGCAAATACTGAATGATTTCTACGTTATCTAGTTTTATGGTCCCGCTCTACCACTTACTACAACTACTATTGCTACACCAGTGTGTTCTTTTCAAAAGAGACTCAGAGCTTATCTCTTTTTGCAAGTGTGTGATCAATGGGGAAAACTTTCATTTCATGATCAGTATTATTTTTATTCCTATAATTTCATCCTGCTGATCAAATCCCTTTTTAAAGTGATACTTTCTTATTTTAGACATTTTTGCCATGTGTGATGCTCTTCTTTTTCCTTCTGTTTTGAAGCACGTTAAGTCTATGCCTGTCATATGAAATGTGCTATATAAAGAAACTTGACATGACTGGAGTTGGTAACAACTCGAAATAGTGCATTTATCAAAGTGTCTTGTTGTTCTTCACTGACAGTTTTTTATATCAAGGTTCATCAAAGTTTAGAAAAATTGAATGTGAACGTTTTATTAACATACCGTATTGAGTCTTGAGCCAGCCCTCATTCCTTTATGTTTGAGCAGGAAAAGTATATAAAGCAAAAACAGAGTTTGTACAATTCTAATTTTAATTGCATTTTTTTTATATGACCGCATGTTTTTCAACACAGTCCTGAAGTCTGTTGGGCAGCTTTCCTGTAATTTCTTGAAGTAGTCTTCAGGAACAGTTCTCCAGGCTTCTTGAAGGACATTCAAAGCTGTTCTTTGGATCCCGTTGCCTGCCTTTTGTTCTGTTCTCTTGTCAGGATGATCGCACACTGCTTCAATAACGTTGAGGTCTGGGCTCTGGGCTTTAATCAGGTATTCTTTTACTGCCTTGGTAGTGTGTTTTGGACCACTGTCATACTGTCATGCTAATAAAATGCTTTCCAGAAGGTAATGCATGGTGGATTTTTTTCTGCATTCATAAATTCCATCAGTTCCAGTAAGATGGCTAAAATTTGGATCCAAACCATGACAGAACCTCCACTGTGTATGTAGACTCACTGTTTTACCTTGCTCCTCACCTGGCTCGTGATGATTTGAACTAACTTAATTTCACTGATTTTCAGTCCAGTTCTCGTGTGATTTGGTATACCTCAGCCTTTTCTCCATGTTCCCCTTCTTTAAGAATGGCTTCTTGACAGACACCTTTCCATTGAAGCCATTATGATGAGGCTTCAGTGGACAGCAGATCATTGAAGGCCCAGATGCTTCTCTCAGGTTTTTGCTGGATTTTTTTCCCCTGTTTCTTAAGGACATGACTCTCAAATACTGTTCATCACATTGCACCACTGCACACCATACTGTTTTTTGGCTAATAGCGCCTCTAGTACTATAGCTCAAGATCACTTAAAAAAAAAAAAAAAGTACAAAAAATAACAAAATAAGGCTTGGGTTAAGTGTTTTTCACAGTATTGTATATAATTTAAATCATATTTGATTCATTGTTTAACTTTAATGTATCAGTGCATTTGTTTCTGTTTGCGTGTTGATCCATTAACCTTGCACCAGCTGAGCATCACTAAGTTGAAACACAACAGCACAACCATGCTTGTTTATTATTGAAGAAGGATGCCTCGTGTAAATAAATGTGGTATATTTATAATGAGGTGTCGTGCGTGTTCGCACTGATACAGTGTTAAAGAAAGCTAAAAGATGAATAGGTTTCACATTTATTGGTGTTTAACTCACTCACTCTTGCCCCGAATCCACTGCCTTTCATCCCGGACTACTCAGTCTGAGTCAGTGAGGTGTTGTTTGCATGTTTTAACTTATTTCAGTCATGTAATATTAATGAACGTGAAAATAACACAGACACTCAGTGTTTGCACCCGCTCTTTTCCATTTGCCACAAAGCTTATGTGTTGCTTGCTAATGCATGTGTGAATGTATGAATCCTACGCTGCATTATAGATAAGTTGGCCCACATATAATAAATATGAGAAACTGTTGTCTACAGAAGTGTTGCACTCACCCTGAGTCAGACATCTGTCTTTCTTTTTTCTGCAGCTTTCGCACTCTTCTCCCAAACCTCAAAACAAGGGGGTCCTACATAGTCTGAATTTCTTAGATAATACATCATCTCTTCGCAAACAGTCAACCAGACCACCGCAACCACTGGCGACGGGTCCTGTGGGATCTACAGCCGGATGGAAGCAGGTTTCCCAAAGCCAGCAGAGCCAGGCTCCAGCAGCACAGAACCAAACTCCTTACCCAAACTCCTCCTTACTCCATATGAACCCACAGATCCAGCTCAGTCCTCAGTCTCACAATCCGACAGCATCTGGACCAGAAGTGCAGGACGGGAGGACTTTGTTTAACTTCAGCCGGCTGTACAGCCTTAAGGGCATGAAGGGAAAAGGGAACAAGACTCCAGCACAAAGTAAAAGAGGGAGCGTGGCCGCTCCAGCACAGGAAAGTAAAACCACCAGCTAACGTGGTAACGTGCTCATCGGTCATCACGTCTTTTTAATGTTACTGCATCCGGCCAAAGAAAAGGAAAAACCACGAGATCACCGCCGGGCCAATATTTATACCAAAACGTGTCGTTACCTCTTTCTTGACTCCTTGTGTTGTATTACTCATTTTTCATGTCTGCATTTGAACTCGTGGAGATTCTTTTTATATTTAAATGCCTGTCAAGTTTACAGCAAGCTTTCTTCTCCAGGTCATGACTTCAGGTGCAATAAAAAGCCTGGACCAGAGTTTGCATGATCGATGCAAATGTACTCTAATGGTGTTTAAAACTGGTCCCATCACATGTTTGATAAAAGCAGATTCTTCTTTTTATTAAAATGTATACACTGAACTTTGTCCTATAGTATATAATATAGGCCTATTTACATAGGACCATATTATATACTATATTAGAGCATTTGTCCTGAAGTTGTAATATTTTTTTTCTCCTCTGTGTATCTGTACATTCAAAAATGGGGTGCATGATAAAAAAAAATGAAAACAGAATTGTAATCTTATTTAGGTCATTTGGTGTTGTTTCATTTATACTGAAAGGCTAAAGAGCAGTTTTCTTTTTTCACATCAAATGTATATTTTTACATTCTGAATACTTTTGTCCTGGATGACAAAGTGACTACGCCAGCAGACTTGCTACCTCTGAAAACAGATAAAGATGTGCTGAAGACTTGCTGCAGGAGTGCACCAGATAGTGCACGGGTTTCTCCAAATGACAGTGGAAATGTGCAGGATGACCAAAATGCTGAAAATGACAAATATCATATGTGGTTTGATGGTAAAAAAGAAAGAAAGAAAGAAGCATCTTCTGTCTGCCATGTTATAGTTAATGGACAATGCATTTATTAATGAATGTGCAGCATGTTTATGCCTTTGCCAAAGAATTTGTATTTGACAGTTAAGTGTCCACATTGGTGTGTTTGTAGTGGATTCAGATAGATTTGAGATGAATTCAGCTCTTTTTAATCCAGACAGGTAGACATCTGCAAGCAAGAGTTGCATGTATGGTCATAAGCTGTCGCCACATTTCTGACTTAAAATTATATTCAGATTTGCAGCAAGAGTTGAGCTGTGTGAATAAAAAGAGGGAAATAAAACTCTGTCTTTAAAAAAAATGAATAATAATAAAACATTAAAATAATTAAACATGTTTGTTAAAAATGTTTCACTTGATAGGAAACTATCACTGATGCATGTAACATGAAGTGCAGATACATTAAGATATGAAAGATTAAATAGGTGACAGTTTAGGTCGGGGCTTTGGGAAAGCCATTCCAGCAGATTAAAGTTAGCCTGCTGTATCCAGCCCAAAACCAGTTTTGCTGTGTTTGGGATTGTCCTGTTGGAACACCCAAGTGAGTCCAAGTTTCAATCATCTAGCTGCTGATTTGAGGTGATTTAGAGGTAGCCCTGTTTCTTCATTATTCCATTCACTTTGTACAATGTACCAGTATCACTGCAGCACAACAGCCACAAACATGATGATACCACTGCCATGCTTGACAGCTGGTACGGCGTTCTTAGGTTTGAAAATCTCACCTTTACTCCTTCACACATACCTCTCGTCATTGTGGACAAATACCTCAATCTTTGTCTTGTCTGACTAAAGAATTTTCTCAGAAAGACATTTGGCTTGTCCAAGTGAGCAGCTTCAGCAAATTTCAGTCAAGCTTGAAAGTGTTGATTTTGGAGCAATGGCTTATTTTTTGGTCAGCAACCTTGCAGTCCATTGTGAGATAAAACCTTTTTCACTGTGAACAGTGACATTGGTGGTCCCGCTGTTTCCAGTTCATGGCAGGGTCGAGCCTTTGTGGTTCCTGGGTTGCTTCCAATTTCATCTCATCTGTGGGTGGCAGTTTGGATCTTCTTCTAGACCTTGGCAAAGTTTTTGTCAATTAATATTCAGATTGGCAACAAAGTAACGGAAGTTATGTGAGTTATGAAAATCTGTTGTGAAATATGTGTGTGTGTGTAGGTGTGTGTGTGTGTGTGCGTGTGTGTGTGTGTGTGTGTGTTTTAATATATGAAATGCGAGGTGTGTAATTTAAGCCTTCTTTCCGTTATAGGCATGCAATGATGTGTGACACTGCTTTGCATGTTTAGGTAAGAAGAGTAAGGGAAAGTGAAAAAAGAGACATCTATTGCAGTTGCACAAACATGCTAACACATTCCTACACTAGGTTTCACATGCTACAAGTCATTCTGGAGGTCAGGTGTGAGAAACCCTGGGCCTGGCTTGTCTTCAAGCATTTTTTAAATAATTTTTTCACTTAAAAAAACATCATTTGTTAAGAGCCTGGCTCATAGAAAAGTATAGGATTAGATGATCATATGTGTGGAATAAAGTATAATTACACATTATTTTGGAATAGTACTTTTGTCCTGTCAGATCATACAAGGTGGTCTATATGCAAGTTTTAGCAACATTACAAAAACCATAAAAGAAAATATAGCATTATATCAATATGTTATATGCCTCAAAAATTGTTTTCTGGGTCATGCATCCAGACAGAGAACAAGTCAGGCAGTCGAAACCCATGTGACATGAGGTGAATGTGAATGACGAACGTCTCTGTCGTCCACATTGTGTTGTTCATGGGACCACAGTGCTCGTGAAACTTGACTCTCTGCAGACCTGTGAAAAAATAAGTGCACCCCCCCAAAGCCTGGAGAACCACCTTCAGCAGCAATAACCTAGACTAATCAATTTATGTGTAACTATCAGTCCCTCAGATCGTTGTGGAGAAATGTTGCTCTTCGTCACACAGTGGCTTCAGTTCATGAAGTTTGCAGGCACTCTTTTAAGGTCCTGCTGCAGAATTTCAATCAGGGTGAGGTCTGGATTTGAGGTCTGGGCCATCGCAACACCGTGATTCTTTTTTTTTTTTTTCACTTATTCTGCTGTGGATTTGCTGCTGTGTTTGGATCATTGGATGAGTTCGGACTGCTGTCGAACTAGATGGACTCACATTTGACTCTAGAATTCTTCGCTAGCCAAAGGACTTCATGGTTGACTCAGTGCCTGCAAGCTGCCCAGGTCATGTGGCTACAAAAACAAGACCAAATCATGACAATTTTTTGTTCCTTTTCCAGTCTTTTCCTAACTGTAACCAAGTATTCTTTAGTGCCTAAGCAAAAACACCAAGTGAGAAAAAACAACAAAACACAAACAGGATGCAAACAGAGGCCTCCTGGCTGATAAACCTCCAACTTAAAGCAGGACCACTATCTCTTGGTGGCTAATTTTGCAGCACCCAGGCACCAAAAGCCAAAACACAGTTTGTGCATAATGGCAATACAGAGGTGAAATTTGATAAAACGGCATTATATAATGCTCTAGGATAAGAATGTGTCGCAATTAAACATGCCACAAGCTCGCAAATAGTATCTTTTATGTTATCTACGTGACGTTATTTGACGTGATCCTGAGTTCACTGTTTCTTGCGATCTCGACTAAAGCAAAGAAAATTAGGATCTAAGCAAGTGGGTGGATCCGGGTTTTGGATGGTTCAGACATGCAGCAACCCCAAGGGGATTGAAACAGTAGAAAAATGCATCAGTGATGTGAATGTGTGCCAGATACATAACCTATACTGTCAGTAAGCGGTGCAGTGTTAACTGGGATCAGCACCTACGCATTGTAAGACTTACTCATTACCTCTCTGCCCAGCTCAGAAATAATCCAGATCGTTTTGTTTAGTGAGACACACTCATACACACACACACACACCCTCAAACATGTGACAGCACTGTCATGATGATGGTTTTGTTTTTGTAGATGATTGTAAGATTGGGATGGCTCAGTCCCAGAATAGCACACCATGGACAATCAAACACACAGACACACAATTTAAATAGAAAACATCCACTCTCCTCCTGGCTATTTATATGGAGATGAGAGCCTTGAATACACGGAGAACACGCGCACACAGGCGCGCGCAAGAGCGTAGAAGTCAGTGTAACAGCATCCATTCAGCTGATCGCTCCAAGCTCATCATAAATGAAAATGCCAGATTTCCACTCAGAGGTTGCAACACAGAGAAGAATGACACAGTGGGCTCTCTCTGTCTCTCTCTGTCTCTCTCTCTCTCACACACACACAGACAGCACTGACTCAAAACTGTTTTTGGTCACTGCTTTGTGTACAGCCCTTTGGGCCCTTTAGCTGCCAAGTGTCACACACGCACACACACACACACACACACGTAAGTATTGTTTGCTATACAGGTGCACAGGTCTGAGAGTCTCATGTCTGTGGTCATGGTAAGGTGCAGGTAGGGGTTAA
>VOQK01040516.1:0-22698 GCA_015052645.1 Benitochromis conjunctus
AGGTGGGTGGGGTGTGTGTGTGTGTGTGTGTGTGTGTGTGTGTGTGTGTGTGTGTGTGTGTGTGTGTGTGTGAGTGTGTGAGTGAGAGAGAGAGAGAGAGAGAGCGAGACAGCCGGGCACAGAGAGAGAGAGAGCGAGAGCGAGAGCGGCCGGCGGTGAACAGCAGCACTGAGTCACGGTGGCTTTGAGTGCGGCTGTTTTTCCAACAAGCCGGAAATGTCACGTCCGTTTTCTGAATCTTTTTTCAGCTAAAAGAAACAAAAAGTAAAAACTGCACTAAAATCCTTCGACTGATGGTGAGAATCAAAGTTAAATCCAATGTTTCAGATTTCAATGACACAGATGGTGAGTGTGTGTCTGTGTGTGTCTGTGTGTGGTTGGGTACTTTCACACCCTGCAGTGACACTACGTACAGCAAACACTTTACACATTTAATGAATGATGAAATATATGAAACATCACCTTTAAGAGGAAAAAAGCTTTACAGAGGGGAAGATAATTGTTTGATCACCTGCTGAGTTTTAAAGTTTACTGAGAAAAGAACAGTCTCTATTTTTATGTTTCACTTCAGTGTCGAGAGAACGCGAAGCCAAAAACGTTATTCCACAAAAGCTGAAATTATTATTTAGTCCCAAAACAAAACGTCACTTAGACGTTGGTAGACAGAGTCGTGATGGTGCGCACAGAGGGAAAGGTTTGTGGTCACCAGGCGTGCACACACCTCAGGAGGGATTTGGGCCCACCCCACCTTACAGAAACCTTTAGCTACCCTGGCTGCTATGGCAACTCGAAGCTTCAGCTCTTCACACAGCTTGTGCAGAGCTGCGGTCTGTAGGCCACGCCATGACTTCAATGTGCTGCTTCTTTAGCTGCTCCTTTGTTGCCTTGGTGGTGTTTTGGATCATTGTCATGCTGGAAGTCTGATCCACGAGCCATCTTCTGAATGAGAGGACTAACGGTACATGACCCCATCCATCGGACCATCCATCGGACCCTCAGTGTGGTGAAACTGTTCCGTACCAGCAGAAACACAGCAGAACGTGTCCTTCGTTCTTTGGCTCAGCGTTTCTCTTCCTCCAGACGAGTTCACTGTGGGTTTTCTCTGACCACAGCGCTCTCTCCCAGACTTAGACTCAGGTTCTCCCCATTAAAACAAAACTATCATGGAAATTAAAGATTTCTTTGAAAGTAAGAAGAGCAGCTACCTGCTGCTCAGAGTGCACTCTGAGCCCAGCGGACAAATCTGAACGAGCCTGCTTACAGTTTCATTTCCAGTTAGCTCCATGCTATACATGTTCATCGCTGTATTTCTGCAAACAGCAAAACAATATTGAGTCAGTGGTTATAATATTAAAATATCCTTAAACTGTCACTTTGATGTTCTAGAAGTTTGAGTTAAAGAAAATTAACTGCACCATCACAAGTGTTTGGACTTCCATTCAAATACTGGGCTCTAATGAAGTTTGACCCACTACTAATATTTGGGAATAACTATGTAATTGTACAAATACTGTGGCACCATCAGCAGCTATAAACAGATCCAAGTGCATCTGCAGCACAGGTGCTCAAACTCACAACAGGCTGCTTTTATAATCACTGCAGCGACAGCTCGTTTCCTGCTGGTCTAACGGGGGCGGCGTGCCTTTTATACCCGTGTTTAAATCGGCTTTTATTAAGCAGAAGTTGTGGCCACTGATGTCATTTTCAACACACACACACAAAGGAAATTAGATGACTTGTTTGTCAAAAAAGTGACGAGGGGAAAAAACAATAAAACAAAGCTGAGAAAGGTGGACAGACATTGGAGAAAATATGTTATTATTCAAACCAGCACACAAGGATGAATATGAATGGACCTGCCAGTCAAACAGAGACGGTAAAGAGCCTCATCATTGAAGAATATGTGAAGACAGGTGACGGCAAAAGGGAGAAAATACAGAAGAACGAAAAGGTTAAAGAGTAAAATGCTGGGTACCAATCCAGCGAGAAAAGGTTCAGGACGTACAGAAGACGAGGGAAGGAAAATGGACGGGAAAAGATAAGAGCAGCGGTAAGAGTGTGACGCAACAGTGAAAGGAAAGGTGATAATGAGAGAGAGAAGAAAAGGGCGAGAAAAGGAGGATAAAAGAGAACATTTGAGCCAAAGGATAAAGACAACACAATAATAACGCAGCACAAAGTCAACAGGGCTCGACACCCCCGGGGTTTGAACCCTAATGAGACAAAAACAGAGCCAGACAAAAGATGTAGAAGTGAGGAAGTGGATGAAGTGTCTTTTCTCCTGTTTGAATCTACAAACCGACAGTCAGTGCAAAAAAGAAAAACCCCAGAGGGAGAGACATGCTGACTGGATATTTACAGCATGGAAACACAAACTGAAGCAAACAAACAAAAATCATTAGAGAAGCTGACAGATGTGCTACTGTGTGTTCCCACAGTGGAGACAGAAAGGTGGAGGGAAGGCTGTACTGGAACGATGCGACTGAATGAACACACAACGGTTCATAGTCATCTATATATATATGGACAAGAAATGTAACCAATAAACAAGACCGTGTCCTCGTGTTGCTGATTTCTCAGCTCGCAGCCTTTTATTGCCAATAATCTGTACTTTGTGATATCGTGCACACAAAGATTTTTGCTCCCTCGTCTTCCTCTTTCAGACGACCAGATGTCAAAACCCAGGCCAAGCATTTCCATGCAGCTGGCTCGATAACGTAGCCGTCCTCTGGTCTTCTCCCTGTTCCTCCATCTGCGTCCCTTCATTTCTCTCTCTGATCTAAATGAGGTTGTCACAGTGTCAAACAGAAGGCGATGGAGCTTCATCTGCACTGAACCCACATCACTGCCACCCTCCTCTCCCTCCCTCTCTTTCCAATTTCACTAAATCAACATCTCTTCTCCTCTGGCCTTCCAAGAGCCCTCCACATTTGATGTATTGGTTCATCATTCATCTTTATTTGTGGCACTGCAGGTCGACATTACAGTGAGCTGTTGTTAAATGCTGCTGTGTGAGTCCTCCACATGTAGGGCCTGCTGGTGGACGGTGCGTGCTGAAGTTACCTCAGTTACTCAAGACGCCAATTCCAGGCTTATTAATGGCTAATGAATCATGTGCACATGCTTTACAACAAACGGGGAAATAAGAATAATTACACCCATGTGGCATAATTACTTAGCCTTAAGTAGAGTGCAGCTTTTATAATGTATGTCATATGGAACACACATGAAACCGACTATCAGCATAACTGTATATTAGTTTAAACCAGACTGAAGCAGATAGTTGAAGCTTTGAACCTCTGATTTCAGAGGGCCACGCTGAACAGTGTGGTGCACACCTGGCTGCTTCACCTGTCATTCATGTTGGTCAAAAACATTTCATTTTTCTTCATTTCAGTGCAATTTATCAAAATATGTCTTTGGATACAGAAAGAAAAACAACGGTTAACATGTGATAACACGTCTCAGAGAAAGATGTCAGACAGAGCGGGGAGGAGAGGGAGATAAGAAAACTGCTCAGAAAATTCGATTTTTAAAAAGTTCAATTTGAACCAAATGTTTTCAGAGGGTTTAAAGAAATCAGCTGATGTGTGATGTTTGCTGAAGATGTCTCATAAGGTCACACTGAGAAATGTCTTTGAGAACAAATGAAGGGAAATGTAATTATTTTGTATTATTAAAGGTTTTCCTGGGCAGAGGGCTACACTGAGTAGTTAGTGTTACGGTGCAGAGCAGACTGTGGTATCCATCCTCACTGCCAGCTCAGGTACAGCAGAGACATTACAGGACAAAGACACAACATTCAAACAACTGAAATGTACGGCTTCTTTGTTGCTTCTTCATGAATGAATAATAATGCTAACAAAGGCTAATCATTTATAATGGCTAAGGGTTGAAAAACAGCCATAATTCTCTTGTAACATGTGCTCATATGTTTTAATACATCCACAAACAGCACAGGTCAGCTAATCACAGCCATCACATTAAAACAAAGAAGAAATGATTGTGTAGCTCTACGTGACTCATTTCCTCCCACTGCTACACGGGATCTTCCCCACCTGGCCACGCCCACTCCTCCACCCTGATTACACTCTTACAGACCCAAAAAGGCCAGCTCTGTCATCTGATGTAAAAACTGATAAATCACCTTAAAACTAACATTTTTTCTTTCAACCTTCCAAGAGATGAATCATCTTGATTAAAACTCTACTCACACACGTATTTTGAGTGCACGGGTATATAAATGATAGTTATTCTCATATCTGATACAGCATTTTATCTGAATCAGGAAGCTGCTAATTTGACTGCAAAGCAGTAAAATAACAAGCCCCACCCAGCCCAAAGGACCAGCTCACTGGACCCTTTACACCAGCTTCATAACTCAGTCTAACCCCTCCCCTGGGTAAGATTGAAAACACTGAAGCACAGGAAACCGTTCCCAAACCCGACTGTGACGGGGGAGGACGGAGCCTGGTTACAGTCTGATTTTCTGTACCTGTGCCCAGAAATAAAGTCAAATCAAAACGTGAACAAATCCACATCAACGTGTCAAAGTATTGACATATGCAACAGTGCAAATCCATATCTAAACAGTCTGTGTGCAGCTGTTTGATGCCACAGATGACTCACTTTTCATGCTGTTTACCCAAGCCTGACTATCCGTCCACAGCGACTGTCTCACTTTGGTTCATCGATGCAGAGAATTGATCTGCCCAGAAAAAAACAGTTATATCAAGTGTATCATGTGAAGTTTTGCAGACGCTTGGTTCACGTAGCTTATGTGGGAAAAAGTGTCTCAAGTTAACTTCCCTTGACTGAAAAGTGGCTCCAGATGCTACACACTGAAACAGATGGACACTGAAACTCGTGTAAAGCCGTTTCAGAAGCTTTATTTCTTACTCACCTATATTCATTTTTTTAACATTTAATATCTTTTTTGAATTTGCATTTTGCTTCTGACGTCCAGTTTATGGAAATGAGATAAAACAGGATTCCACACAGAGCAGCTATTTGTGCATTACTCTCTAAATCACTCGATCTGTGCATCCATCAGTCATTCAATGCTCCAGAGACTGGAGATGAAGCAGGATGCACCAAAAGATGGTTTCATAAAAGGTTTGTCTAAAGCTAATTTCGACCTTTGTGACAATTACAGATGGAGTTGTTTGAACTCGATCCATGCATTACACAAACAGCTGCAGGCACTAGCTGTCTCTATTGTGTTTGTGGGTTTGTAGAATTTTTAACTGAAAAATACAAAAAGAAGTCATGAACGTCATGCGCTCAGGTTTTGGTGAAGGAAGATATTATTCTCTTGCTAACCATAAATGAGGCATGTGTGTCTTTGTGTTGCATCGTTACTGTTTATGGATGCAACTTACTAAACAGGCCTGCTCGCATTTTCCATCCGCCTCAAACTCCAGCATCACATCCAAATATGCTCTGGTTTGTAAAAACAGCCAAAATGCTAAAAACAAGGCATCGAAACAAAACCCAGACAAACGGGTCTAAGATTAATTATATCTCCAATCAAAGTTTAAAAATCGTGAAAATCAGACTAAAGGGGAAAAAAAATCGACCCTTTCATGCATGAATTATGACAACCTCAGTCAGGAGTATTGTTATTCATCTTTAGGCATGAAAAAAAAGATTTTTGAACTTCATTTTTTTTAAACATGTACTTTCCAAAGTGGGTTTTTTTACATGTCCACTTAGGTGGACAACATTTAGACTTATGAATTTGGTATGGAGTGACACATCAGTGTCCAGTGCAGTGGTTTATGTGCAAGTATCCCATCAACACTGACACAAATACAAGAACACAGCCTTTGAATAGCTGTCCACTGTAGTGACCACTGTGTGTAAGAGGGTTAAATGTGTTTGGCTGATTTCAAGGGCATGATGTTCCAGGAGAGAGCTAAAAATATCAGCCATGAAAGCTATCTGCACATGTCCGAGGAGATGATTGAGAGGCTCAGGGGTTCTTTGTTCCCAGAGTACCAAGACTTTGGGGAACAACTGAATAAAAACAGAAATGAGATATTCTGATTGCCCAGGGTTAAAGTTTGGGGTAGTCTCAGACCTCAGAGATTTTAAGCTTTTTTTGTCCTGTTACACCAAAGACATGTGCTCTATATAAGATTCATGCTATAATTGCTGATGATTTCACCTAAAGGGAACTTTCGTAGGGAAACGAAGGGGAACTAGACACCTGTCTTTGCAAAACTGCAAGAACTTGGAGTTTGTTTTTCCTATTTCGTTGTGCTTATGTTGTTTCAAACCTGTCACGGAACATGAGTGCCCTCCCCCCAGGCTGGACACCTCTTCCTGTTTAAAGGGGCTTCGTTCTTCCCACCGTTGCCAAATGCTACTCATAAGGTATTGTTTGTGTGTTTTTTTCTGTAACACTGTAGTCTTTAATTTCCAGTAACTTGTAGGTTTGAATCTTGAATATTATCTTGCTTTAACAAGTCCTCCAACAAAACAATCATGTCAGCCGATGATTCTTGGAATAACACCCTGGAGTCTGTCTTTGTCCGGTCTTCCTCCCCTCACCCCCAACCGGTCACGGCAGATGGCCGCCCCTCCCTGAGTCTGGTCCTGCCGGAAGTTTCTTCCTCTTAAAAGGGAGTTTTTCTTCCCACTGTTGCTAAATGCTTGTTTATAGGGGTCTCCTGACTGATGTTTCTCTTTGTTATTGTTGGGTCTTTACCGTCGAGCATAAATTTTACATGTTAACTAGAATAAAATAAATCAATGGAAATGTCTTTAATTCAGTTCTATCACCCAGGTGCAGAGGTCCACGTCTAACAGTCCCAGCCATCATTCTACATGCTCTTATTTACATGACTGCTTCACTTCACTTTAAAAAGTGTGAAAAAGCTGTTCCACCAACTCTCCAGTTTGATTTCACTCGCTGGCTCACTCAGTCATCATCTTTCCAAAAGTGAAAACTGCTGTAAAAAGATCTTCAGCCACACTGAAGCTTTAGCTGAGCTGTGAAGTGCTCAAACATAAGAGAATGTGTGTGTTTTCCTAAGCGAGCCCTCTCTATCGGCACCGTGTGTATTTCGGTCGACGGGCTTTGATGTCACTGCATTATCTAACACAATAATTACCATGCGAGCAGATTTGCCCGCAGACCTCTTCTCGCTTTAGCTGATGCGCCACATAAAAAAGCAGCTAATAAGGCGCCTTTGAAGTCTGCTGAGGTCTAATTTGTCCCCATCAAACGGTCACAGGAGCCCCTTGGCCGTCCGGGGGAGTCCCGTGTCCTGCACTTATCTCACAAACAGAGTTTCCTCCCACCCTTACCTCCACCATCTTCTCCACACTTAATCTCAGAGCCTTCCTTCCAGTTTGGGGATGCTTCTTCGGTCATTCCTCAGGCTTTGTTTTCATGTTGGCAGATGGCGGGGGACTCTGGCAAAGCGGCGTCTTTGATGAGCGTGCAGGGTTTTCTCGCCTGTGTGCAGTAAACCTGAGGAGGGGACGAACAGTACGAGGTCATTAATGATCCAGCAGCTTGGCTGCTCGGCTGTTTATATGTGTGCAAAGAGCAGAGAGCTGTCTTTGAGCTTTGATCAGTTCCAGTTTTTCCAGTTTTATTCAGCCAGGTGGTAAATGGCTCTGTTTTCACAGCCAACATCTCTCAGCAGATAGATGTGCAGATAGATAGATAGCCAAATGTCCATAAAGAGATATGAAAAGCCCATAACGAAGATAGATGATTACCTGCGGTCTCCGATATGCCGCTCCGCCTGCTGTCCTCCTCTCTGTGTGGCTCTCAGCAGATACGACCGGCAGACGTCGCCTCAGGAGCTTCTGGCTCTGTTGCTCGTGCCTCTGTTTGCTCTCACTGCTCTGGTCTCTGTTCATCAGTAATGAGACGAGTCTTATGTATTTCTGTATGACACAGTCGGGGCTCCCAGCCTGGCCCTCGACTCTGGAGTCTCTGTGCACAGTTTCCCAAAGAGGAACTTCACCAAACCCATCACGCACTGTGCACTGCAAGTTATCAGTCTGCATCTGTAGACGGTGTCACGCAGACGTTCAGTAAACTGGAGCTCCGACGGTCTGTTAGCGCAGTGACCTCTCAGTAGCCATGTTATTGACCACATGTGGTCATGAAAAGGCTCCAACAGCACAAACACTGGCCAGAGGTCCAGTTCAGGTGAAGCTAGCAGACAGCTAGCAGCTACCACCTGTTGTCAACCACTTGTTGAGTTGTAAAAGCCTACATGACATTTTTATGTCACCATTCATTAACCGCACAGAGAAGGCATTGTTTAAATATGTTCATCTTTTCTTTAAGCAAACAGTTTTATTGAAGTTCTTCATGACTGGGCCAAAATATGGTCAGCCTAGTCAAAGAGGCTACGCCCCTAATAATGATGCAAACAGATGAGTTATAAAAACGTTCTTCCCCTGCTAAAGTTGTTATTAAAGGAGGAAACGATCCAGTTTGTGCATCAGGCTGCAAACATGCTTGTTTTACCACGAGCGTCTGTGGGGACGGCCTCACTGCTGGAGCTTCTGGTGGACCCTGAGGGACTGCAGGTGTCACCTTCAGTCCTGGAGGTTGCTGCTTTCTCCTTTCATTTTGTTGCTTCTGACCGAAGCACACATGTTGTGCTTGACTTTGCCTCAGTAGAGGATGTGTGAGAGGAGCAGGATTTAAAACTCGATGACTCTGGAGTTAACAGAGAGCCAGTAAAGGAGAAACTTCCTGTCTGCGTCCCTGATTCCTCCCCCTCGATAAACGTGGAGCAATAATTCTGTGTTAAACAGGAACATATCAAAGTACACGAAGGAAAATGTGCTTGGTACAAAGTGCAGTGACTACATGTCACTGAATATAACATTTTACATTACTCGTGCACAAAAACAACATCAATATTTTAGATGTAATGAAACGAGTCAAAGTCTGCGTTTATTGTTTTTAGAGGATTTGCAGCAGTTTAGTGATGATGTGCATTAACTGAGTCAACATGTTGGAGT
The DNA here is from genome assembly GCA_015052645.1 of Benitochromis conjunctus. NCBI lineage: Eukaryota > Metazoa > Chordata > Actinopteri > Cichliformes > Cichlidae > Benitochromis > Benitochromis conjunctus. The sequence continues at coordinate 9,001 of VOQK01040516.1, forward strand.
AGCTGATTAAAGCCTGCCTGCTGTAATCATCCTGGTCCTTTATTTATCACTGTTGTCATTTTTAATGAAATGCTTCGTGTGTTTCTTTGTTTTTGTCCTCGTGTCTGGCGTTTCTTTAAAAACTCTCTTTTCTGGATGTTATATAAGTTTTATGAGCTCTGTGGTAATCCTGCCTCTGGTGTCTGAATTCGAGTCCTTTGTCCCGAAACACCCTCGGCGCCTCTGCACTTTTATCTCCTTGAACTTTTTCTTCCTCCTCCTCTTCTCATCATCTGCTTCATTCTATTCAGATCGCCCTCTCTCCTCTGCTCCTTCCTCTCCTGTCTTGTCCACTTACAGTCAATTCCTTCCTCACCCCCTTCCTTCCCCTCGCTGTGTCCTTTATTTCCTCCATAATCAGATTCTCCTCAGAGGAGCCCTCCCCCTCACAGCTCGCTCCCTCATCTTCTCATCCTGGCACATTTCGCTTCATGCCTCGTAGCGCTGCACTTCGTGATGTGCTAATATAAAGAAGAATCACCCTCATGTTTATGCACACCCACACATGCAGCCAACAGGAGCATCCCCACAGATACTCTCAGAGACGGTTCCTGTTTGTTTGCATGTCTGTGGAGCTCTTTGCAGAGGCAGTGCTGCCACAGCAACTTTCAGCTTCTTCTCTCATCGACTTCGGCGCACATATGGGCTCCCTGCAGGAGTCCTGCGGGAGAAGATCGCAGTCTGATGTTTTAATGCAGGCGAGCGTGTCGGTGACTGAGCTGCTTCTGAAGGTAAACGGGTGGATGTGTTTGAACTTTGGAGGCAAAGGAAGAAAGAAGAAGAAACAACATTTGTGGTTTCCAGATGATGAACCCTGAAGACCCGAGCTTCCCACCTGTGTGCTTCAGGATGAATTTCATATTAATGATCCCCAGGTCTTAGTTCAAAGTGTGAAGTGGAATCAGTGTTTGGTGCTAATATCACCCTGACTGAACAGAGCTGCTGATTCACCCTCAGGGAGAAATACTGTACAGTGTCACTGGATCGGAGCCTGTGAGGCTCACATGTTGTGCCCTGAAACAGGGAAATAGTGAACATGACTGTTACTGACTGCTCTGCTTTCACTCGTCTGTACTGAGTCTCACAAAAACATCACAACCAAAGCCATATTCTCTTTGCATGGACACAGTCTCAGGACCACCGTTTCCAAACTAAGTTACCCTTATTTTACATTTGAACTGATGCACAACATGAGCTGTAACATAAGCTAAATACATCCATGTAACTCACATATGTTAGCTGTCACATTCACGGACTTCCATAGTAATGAAATAATACTGTATGTCCTTCAGTAGTTAAATACAGACAGTAGCAGAAAAGCCATCGTACAACATGGCGGCGCGCTAGTGAAAGCTAGCATACACAGCACAGAGTTCAACCTAAAGTCCATAATTCACCTGTTTCCTGATGATGAATGGATGGATCGACACACAATCAACCCAGGCAAAACCCACACTACTCATCCCCCTTTATGTTCCCACTACATACAGCAACACAGTCAAAACAACAAAAACAACAATAATAAAGACACGCCACGAAACATAAGGAACAGAGATGTACAACTCCCAGACTTATCACATTTCTGCTCCACCACACACACACCCAGCAGTCGGGGGTCTCTGGATCACATGAACAAGGACCTCATTCAGTGAAAACAGCAGCATGCAAATGTAAGGGCGTGGATCACAGAAAGGGATGGACACTCGGATTTGGGGAGGAACTGCAAGATCAAGCATGTCTGGTTCATGAGAGGGGGGCGATTGATAGATGGACCGGTAGAGCCAATGTGAAGAAAGAGCTGAAAGAAAAGGCAATGTTGTGTTTTTATTGGTTCGTCTACGTTCTTAGCCTCGGCATGACCGACCACGAGCTGTGAGTCCTGGCCTGAAGAATGAGGTTGTGGATACCGGCAGAAGAAATGAGCTTCCACTAAAGGGATTCAGGAGGACCTCACAGCAGAACCTCTGCTCCTCAACAACAAAGGAGTTCGTCTGGATCAATCTGAGGCAGGTGTTTCCAGCTGGGGGGAGACCGAGGACACTTACAGGACAATCTGAAGCATCTCTGCTTAAACTGCTCCTCCAACGACTTGGACCCAGGTAAGTGATGGAAGAACCAAACTGAAACACATCAACTCAAACTAGATGCAAAACAACAAAAAAGGCACAAAAAGTGCAAAAAGACAAAAGCTGGAGGCAAAATACCCAAAACGAGACACAAAACAGCCATGAATAGAAGCAAAGAGACACAAACGGCTGCAGAGAGAAGCAAGACCGACACGAGGAGATCCGCTCTGGTTACAAACAGATGCGCTGAGCAGGAACATATATGTCATCGATTACAAATGACATGACTTTGTGTCTCTTCCAGTCTGGGGGCATCGTTCCTCGGCAGGAGTGTCGGGGCCCTTTCATGAGTCTGGAGCACAGTCGCTGACTTTTCATTGTTCTCGAGCACAGAGAGGAAAATAAAACGCACACAGAGGGTTTAATCACGGCTCCATCACAGTGAAAGACACTGCACACTTGATCTTGTTGCAGAATTGTTTCCGTGTATCTCGTTGGTGCATCTTATCGGTGAATCCACACTGCGGCGAGTAATGAAGATAAAGTCGGGGTAAACGGGGAATATTGAGATGGAGTGTGTTTTCTGTCTGAGCCACATGCTGCTATCTAGATTCACGCTCAGAGCCTCGCCCGAGGGGTCTGAAAGCACAAAGCCGGGCATTTTAATACAAATCAGTGGCGAGAATAAAACCGACACTTCTCACGCTAACATGAATCCATCAGTGGATGCTGAATAACAGCAGAAGTGCAGTTTGTGCATGCAGAGCCGTGATTGTCAGGTAAAGGAATCTCAGAGAAGAAAGATTTTTTTCATCTTGTGCTGATTAATTATTGAATTATCGATAATTAATGCTGTTTTATCTTATATTACAAACTGGAACAGGCAGCAGCTCGGTGGTATTTATAGCCCCACAGCTCTAAAGGGTCTGAATGAGGCGAGGAGAAACGACTGTGTAATCCTCCCGGCTGTGTACCGTCCTCGTGATGGATAGAATAATGTGTGAGAGAAAGCAACGTGTGAAGAAGACAATAATTAAGCCCTGCAGATTCATCAGCCCTCTGCTTAACCCATCCCCAGCCTATCCTCTCTGCTCTCTTCCTGTTACTGTATCCACTTTGATCTCTCCATCGCTCTCCTCCATTTCATCCTTTTTCTATCCACTTCTCGTCCTCGCTTTCCTCCTCTGCTTCTAAAACTGACTTCTGACTATTTATGTCTCAGATTCAGATGCGAAGCCGGTGCGAAGCAGCAAAGTCTGCAGCAACTTTTTAATCTGGAAGCATTTCATTTTTGTTTCTCCTCCCACTGTTCTTATGTAGATCCTATTATGTGGAACTCATAATAAGACCAGACTTGCCTGGTGTACCAGTATATGGTCAGGAGATGCAGATGACTAGTATAAAATACAGATACCATCCTCATGTTCCAGCCAATACCCACGGTCCTACTGTAGAGCCATCCAGATCCATGCTGCATGCAGAATAAGCTGGCGTATGCCTCTGGTCATATCCATGGACCAGAGCAACGCGTAACATACCAACGATCTGTCACGGCCTGAGGCGTCTTATAGGAACGCAGAAGGTATCCTTCCATATGAGACGCTCAGTTGAATCCAACAGAACAGAGAGCAGCGGCTCCAGCACAGTAATTATCAGGAAGAAGAACCAACACACACTCCTGCTGATAAAGATGATAATCATTAAAGCACAGAACCCTGGGACCACGACAAAGTCCATCTTTGAGGACATTTTTAGTGCGTTCTGTGGGTGAGCAGAAGCCAACAAACTCTGATCGTCAGGAATTTATCACCATTTTGTGCCACTGACAAAACGCTAACCCACGACTGTGTCGGCTTTTTGTTACGGGAACCGGGGCAATGCTAAGTGAAGTGCTCTATAGCTGCACGCTGAAGGAACAATAACTTCAAGACAGACTCTCACTGTCAGATAAAGACGTCCAAGTCAAAGAAGACCTGCTGTGTGACTGAGACGCACCTGTGGCTTTGAAGAAACACCAGTACCTGAATGAGAACAGCAGCTGGAGCTTCCACTGACCCGTCAATCTGATTGTTGCTTCTTTGACAGTCTGACCTCCAAACTGAGTCTGAGGTCTGTGAGTCTGCCTCCACAGAAATGATACGAGTCTCCGCTCGTCTGTGAAGCTCACCGCAGCAGTGACTCAGTTCAGTTGTCCACCTTCGTTAGGTCCAATCAGCCAAGCGTGCGCTGGCCCTGCGAGCTGCGTGGCTGAATGCCAGATCGGTCTTTATTATTCAGCTGAGCCTCAGAGATCAAATAAAAGTGAACGAACAGATGCGCTCGCGGCTATCTCCGCAGTCAGCTGGTAGCAGAGCGCTCACTCTGAACCTGTGACCTGGTTTTTAAATGTGTGCGACTGTGTGTGGAGGCGAGCGACCCGCCGCAGCCTTTTATTGAGCCGCTGTCGTTCTGTTGCTTTCTGATGATTGATTTTTGAGCCTTTCAGAGTGTTGAGAGTGATACGCTGATCGCTTCATGACAGTCACAGTTTCTCCAAACAGCCACAAAGTTGACTTTTTAAAGTTTTAAGTGTCCACGAGACAGAGATGTTACCTGTCACGGACGAACTCGGGGGTCATGCAGGTCACTGGCAGCATGTAAAGACTTGGACTTCAGACAGTGAACGGCGTCAGAGTTTGATAGTCCTGTCCTATTTCCAGCCCTCTCTCTTTGTGTTCGGGGACTCGACTCACGCTCTGACACTTTGGGAATGGACTGCCACTCTCGCCTTCACCCTTTGTCTCCATTTTACTCCATTTTGACTCGCCTAAAGCCAATCTCTCCCTCATTCTTTGTCTCTCTTGCCGTCATGCCGCGGCTCCATTTCTTCTTGTCACTCAGCAGAACCCGAGCGCTTCTCTGACCTTTTCCTTCGTCGTCTCTTCCTGTCACAGAATCTTTGAATAAAACATGGACCAAAGACATTTTCATTGACCTCTGGTACCTTTGATGCAGTGTGAAGTGGCCACTTTCACACCTTATAAAAATCTGACTAAAACTAGTGCGAATAATCTCCAGTCTCGCCCTCAGGCTGAAACCTGCACAGGGAGCTCAAACTGAACGATGCGATCAAATGCCAGAACAGGATTACAGCGATATGATCACGTGATTCAGAGCATAGCGAGCATACTGACCAGGAGGAGAAATAATGTTTGATAGGACGGTGTGGATGAAGTGTCTGCAGCGTTGTACTGCACACACATGAGGAAAAGGTTTGCTGCTGTCCTAAACGAGTGCATTATCTCGGTTCATGTAGTTACTGCTGTGTGTTGTTCTCTCCAGCTGCCTCCACTTCCCTGATTACCCTTCAGTGTATATACAGTATGCTGCTGTCGCCCCTTGTCCTGTTCAGCGTTCCCCTCTTTGGCTTACATGTGACCTTTCTTTTTAAAGTGCAAACAGCCTTTTATTCTCTGCAGGAATGCCTTCAGTGATTTCATGGGATGCATAATCTACAGACAGACCTTCGAGTGCCTTCACAGACGGTTGCTTCTTTGAGCCTGCATCACAAATTTAACCTCTTCAGACGTTTTGTGCTGCAAATGTTGCCTCTTTCTGCACTGTTGGGTTGATTTTTGGACATGATCACAACCTTCACATTCCAACTTTGGATAAATGAGTAAAGCTGGAGTTCCTGTTGGTCTGCGTTCATAGTTTAGGTCACATCCATCAGTGTAGACCTGACAGCAGCCATGTAATGGACTGATATCATCCAGGTGAGTTAGCTTGCCTTTACTTTGTAAGGTATTAATTATTTATTATGTGTGCAATGAGCTGCACGTTCATTTAAAGTAGTTTGTGTTTCTGAAGCAGTTTCAGCGCGGAAGGCCTCGCTGATGAAACCGTTATCTGCTGATGTGCAGTGAGTCATTAACACTTATTAGCCTGACGAGAAGCTGAAACTTCTCCAAACGCAGCACTCGTCTCGGCCCCTCGGCCCTCCTGCACCTCCACGGCTGCTTCCTGTCAGAGCTGGGGCAGAGAAAGAGGCCTGTCAGCCGCTGATTCCTCTGCACAATCCCCAGCAATCATACTGATTAATCACAGGGCTGCAGGGCCACTTCGTATTGCTTCTTAAACCTCCCCTACAGTTGGAGAGGTGCAGTTTCCCTTGAGGCATTCGCTTCGCTTGGCCCAGCAATGGCTGAGGCTCACCTCGCTCCATCAGTGCTGTGTGACTAGCCTCGGGCTCAGCAGTCCATCTTCCAGAGTTTCATTATACAACAGTTCACGCTGCCTTAAAAAGATATCAGCCTGAGTGAGACTGACACGTCCACTGCTGCTTTCTTTCCTTTCTTCTTATTTATTTGCAAAAGATGAATAAAAAGAAATATTTTAAAGACAGTTATTGTGATGAAAGAGAGGCCAGCCTGCTAAAGAGCTGCTAGAGCATTACAGTGATGTATAACCTGAAGCTGCTTGGAGGAAGCTGACCATTAACTCGGTCAGCAGAGGGAGGATGACGCGCTGCACTGAACGTACATCTAAACGCTCGACTTCTGTGTGTCGCTCACCTGTGAGGTGGGCACACGAAGTAAGACTGTTCTTCATTATCTTAAAGATTAAAGTGCCGGCTGCGCTGCTTCCCTCGGCATCCGCAGCCAACGCAGCGCCACCTGTTTCTATAATCTTCACTTTAGTTCAAAGAACCTGAAAGCAGCCATATTATTGGTCGGATGATGTCATTAAAGTCCAGTTCAGGGACTCCAGTCAGCTGAGGCTGGCTGCCTTTGCCGGACACGTGACGACAGAAAAGCTTTGTCCATGTCAGATTTCAGAGTGTATGCATGAGTCTGTTTGACTGCAGACACAACGTGTTTTAAACAGAGTCTGAGTAAAAACACATGGTTGCCACTGAGCTGGGAGAAGCTGAGCTAACATCAGCCATCATTTGTTCTTTGTTTGAACTGTCAGCAGGTCCATGGTGTCCTCACAAACAATTAGTCAGTGTATCAGTGCAGAGACCTTACATCGACTGCTCATCTTTCCTGACAGATAATCACATGAAGGAGGACAAATGTGCTGTAGTGCTCCCTATTAATTACATTCCCCTTTGAAAGCCCCAGTTAGCTGATGGAGGGTCAGGAAGGAAGCCAATTTGGCAGATACAGCCCGAGTCTGAGGCTCATTTCAGCTAATCGTATTATTTCTGTCTTAAATACAGTCCATTAAAGCTGGAGAGATACATGACGCGACAATGCACCATCCTGTAATAACTACTCCCTTCACCTGCAACCATGACTGCTAATGAGCATCAATTAGATGACTGTATATTTAATATGATGGCACTTTGAAGCTGAACATTAATAATCACTGATCCTGTTTGAAACTGAGCGTCTTTCTGCTTTTGCTGTTATACGTTTCATTTTTCATCATCAGTGATGATTAACTGGAATAATTAGAGTTTATTGGAGCTGTTGGAGGACACCACAGCCACCTTTATGGCCTTAGTGATAAGGTTTGGCTCTCTTCCTGTTAATATACTGCATGGGAAAGAGATGAAATTAATCTTCTCATGTGACCCTGAGCAGAAGGGAGAATCCGAGCATTAGAAACCAGACGGCACTGCCATCAAAGGATTCTTCCTTCAGACATCGTCTAATTATGGCTCCCAAAAAAAAGATAAATGGGCCAAAAGTGTGTTTGTGCACATAGAAATGGGCTCAAGTTTAATTTTAGGTGCCAAAGCACAATCATTCAAAACCCATTGAAACATGTTCATTTAATGTGAAACATGATACCAAACATACGACAGGACGAAGCATGGAGGCACGAGAAAAATCAACAGGAAACGTACTGATGTTCATATTTTAACAAAAGTGTGAGCGTGTGTGCGTGCGTGTGTGTGTGTGTGTATTCAATGCAGAAAAGGAGAGGAGATATGGACAAACAAATAAATACATAAATAAATAATGATAACAATAAGATAATGAAGAATAAAAACGCAGGGTGAGCACGGCGGCAGGGCGAGCACAGAGGCATGGCGAGCACGGACGTGGGGCGAGCACGGAGGCGGGGCGAGCACAGAGGCAGGGCAAGCACGGCGGCAGGGCGAGAGGCAGGGCGAGCACGGAGGCGGGGCAAGCACGGTGGCAGGGCGAGCACAGAGGCAGGGCGAGAGGCAGGGCGAGCACAGAGGCAGGGCGAGAGGCAGGGCGAGCACAGAGGCATGGCGAGCACGGAGGCGGGGCGAGCATGGTGGCAGGGCGAGCACAGAGGCAGGGCAAGCATGGCGGCAGGGCGAGAGGCAGGGCGAGCACGGCGGCAGGGCGAGAGGCAGGGCGAGAGGCAGGGCGAGCATGGACGCGGGGCGAGCACGGAGGCGGGGCGAGCGCGGTGGCAGGGCGAGCACAGAGGCAGGGCGAGCACGGACGCAGGGCGAGCACAGAGGCGTGCTCAATGGTGGAGTTTCATTGGTGGCTCGGCGTGGTTGGAATAATTTGAGCAGAGTGACTCTGATGGAAATGTGTTTCATCTTTGTGTCACATGTTCCAGTAATATCACTGCTGTGTCGCTCCCACACATGTGGGATAGCATTCAGTTAGGCGTCGTGAGGAAGTTGGAGACATCCAGGCGCCGTGTGGTGGTGGTGTGTGTGTGTGTGTGTGTGGGGGGGGCTTTTGTTCTTAAAACTGTCAGGGAGGGGGGAGAGGCTGAAGCAGTCTTTAGGTGACTGTAAGAGGAGATAAAGGTTGTAAACTCACTCTCCCTCTGGGGGGGTCAAGGATGGGGGTCAAGGATGGGCTGTATTTAAAGAAGCACCGAGCTTTAGCGTCCCAGCCCACCCTCTGAAGAACCCCCCCCCCATGCAAAGGTGTTGACTACCACTGACCGTGTTTGTGGACTTTGTTAATTACATGTCCACGACACTGAAGGATGTCACCGTGGGGGGGAGCTTTTCCCGGTGACATTCACACCACGTGTGCAACCACTCGTCTGTGTTAGTGTCACACAGAACGACACCGGTCACAGCCATCATCGCACAAGGTCACCACGATCCCCGCCTCCATCTGTCACTGCCATCACACACACTCGTGCATGGGACATCATTCAGTCCATGACTCTAACCATCAGCGCCCGTTTCCTTCTCTCTCTCTCACGCACGCACGCACGCACGCACGCACGCGTGCACACACACAGAGCGCGCGCACACACACGTGCACACACGCGCACACACACACACACGTGCACACACGCGCGCACACACACACACACAGACGCAGCCTGCCACTGTGTGTCCATCTATCTGTGTCAGATCAGACCTCCAGTGATGAGGTGACATCCGAGGGCCATCACAGAGGAAAGAAAGCTCCCTCCACCTCTCACAGCGTGTGTGTGTGTGTGCGCCTGTGCTTGTGTAAGTGTGCTTTTGGGTGCACTGATGTGCTCACACTGGTACATTGTGGTGACTCGGCTTCCTCGTGAGATGAGGACATATCTAAAAGTCCAGGGCAGACTTTGTCCTGCTGCTGTGTGAAAGTGAAACGATGAAATGTGTTATGAACGTGGTCATTAATGAGAGCTGTGTGAGAGGTGACAGACAGGCCCAGGATGGGGAGAAAGGTTCAGAATTAAGGCAGACGTGCAGGTGTGTAAATCTAACGCTCTACTGAAATAAGAGCATGGCTTTTTTTTTAGCATCATTTCTATGTAAAGTAAGTGAAGCCAGGTATGAGTGGCAGGTACAGCCAGTGCTGCAAAGTCCTGTGTAGTGTATGTGCTGTATTTAAAAGAGCAGATATGAGAGCTGCTGCGTCGTTCATAAAAGAAACAATAGCAGGTAAACGCAGAGCAACAAATAATGCCGAGAATAGTCCAACGATCTGATGACTAGTAAGGCCTGGTCTTTATGACAGTCAGCTGTTTCTTCCACTATGAAGGGCTTGAATCTGGACAGTAGCTGGATTTTCATGTGCGACCTCATGACCAGACACAGATCATTGGGCCGATAGGGTTAGATTCTGACAAAAGCAGGTGTAACCAGTGTAACGTCCTCACACCCACGTCGGTCTGATAAGCTACGAAATGGAGGCCCGGTGTTTGGGTTTGAGGGGTGGAGCCAGGTAGGGCGCCTGAGCTTTCAATAGGCTGTTATCCTCTAGCTGTGAGGAAAGTGCATCTTCACTGGATAAAAGACAGCTGGTGTGTTTCCATCAGCGCTGCTCTCGGTGTCCGTTTCAATGATCTGATCTGATGAAGCCTGCGTCAACAAGAAATTGGAGTTAGGATCAGCTGGAGCAGGGTGGGGTTTAGGTGGGGGAACTGATGATGTGCTCTGGCAGAGGGCTTCACTTGTTTCTTTATATTAATATTTTATGTCACCTCTGCTCCTGGTTCCAGTTCGGTTTGTCTGTTATTGCTCGAGTTCGTGTATTCCTGCCTCCCTGATGTCTGCGTCGTCTCCACCGCCGTGTTTGGCTTCTGTTGCCGCTCTCTCGCCTCTCTTCTTGTTTTATTTCGGTGAGCGGTGAAGGGTCTGCAGCTGTGCCCCCACCTGTTCCCTCATCACCTTTTGTATAAATTGTCTCCATGTCGCCTGATCCTTTCAGCCATCACGCTAAGCTCTGTGCTCTCCTGTGAGCTACGAGTTTCTGCCTTTCTGCTCAGTAATGGTTCTCACTGTGTTCTTTTGTGAGCTGTCAGCATTAAAACTGCATTTTAAAAAATGTGCTGCATTGACAGGTCAGTGCAGCACAACACTGATTATAGAAGAGCGACTGCTGAGGGATGTAGTGGAGCAGCTGTGCTGTTACAGTATCTGACTCTGTAGACGGTAAAATGACATTCAAATCCATATAAATCAGACTTCAGGGTTTAAGTTCAGCAGGATCAACTCGATATGAGAAACATAATATCCAAGCAGCTCAGACCACCAGCTTCCTGTAAATAACAACTAAATGATTGGTTGATTCGTCAGCACTGACGTGGAGGATGTTTGAAATGAGACTTATTGGGGTTTAAACGGAGCAGTAAGTTTGGAGAACAGACAGGAAACTCAATCCAGTGAAGGCGTCTCACATCATTAGACCGACAGTGTGAGTGTGGGTTCATCCTCAGAGGAGCATGCTCCATTACAGAGCATCCAGCAGCCGTTTGGGTCAAACGGAGCGAGCCGCTCGCTTCAAATAAATGTAACACGCTTTCTTCTGTTAGTCTGCTCTGGCTGATGTGCAGCCCCAGGGCCTGTGTGTGTCTCAGCACCTGAACAGGTGAAAGAGGTTAAATGTAGAAGTGGAAACACCTCAGGGTCTGCAGGAGAACATTGGTTTTGTTCTGCCTCTAAAGCAACATGTTTTTACATCTTTGTCACAGCTTCACTGTACAGCAGCAGATAAACGCCGGTCTGTTTGAATACGAGGAGGAACAACGAGGCACCGTTGGCTGGAAACGTGTTGGAAGACTACAGAACGGGAAATTCTGCCTTCCAGGCGAGCTTTCATGCTTTTGTGTGTCTGTGTGTAAAAGCCTGTTTATGCAGAGTTATGTGTGTCTGCGTCACGTACAGCTGAGCTCTTATGAGACTTTATATTACAGCTATTAATCACGGCGAGCAGTCGAGGGTGTTTTTACAATCTCTGCTTCTCCATGTCTTCGTTTCTCTGGTGTTTAACAGTCCACCACAGGCCTGAAGCACACCTTCAGCCTCGGCCACAGTTTCTGTCTCTGTGAGCGCCACGTATGGAAGACGCCGTGAGTCCGTCCACGCTCGCTGACGGCACGAAACAGAGGAAGTGGATTTAACGATTAGGAGATGAATGCAGCTCAGCTAACGTGTGTTATTCTGTTCAGGACTGGAAAAGCTCTGCAGCCATGTTTTTACTTTCTGTTTGTCACAGAGCAGACGTCCCAGAATGGTGTGTGTGGTGTCTGCTACAGGATACGATGACGACATTATTACTGTCAGTACCTTTCAGGCATGAACCCTAAAAAAATCAACCCTAGTCCATTTACCAAGACTCTGTAGTGTGGGATATCAAAACGGAGCACTCACACGGCGACCCCTGCATCTCCAGCCTCCACCCCGTCGCTGCTGCACGCGCTCACACGGCGACCCCTGCATCTCCAGCCTCCACCCCGTCGCTGCTGCACGCGCTCACACGGCGACCCCTGCATCTCCAGCCTCCACCCCGTCGCTGCTGCACGCGCTCACACGGCGACCCCTGCATCTCCAGCCTCCACCCAGTCGCTGCTGCACGCGCTCACACGGCGACCCCTGCATCTCCAGCCTCCACCCCGTCGCTGCTGCACGCACTCAGACGGCGACCCCTGCATCTCCAGCCTCCACCCCGTCGCTGCTGCACGCACTCACACGGCGACCCCTGCATCTCCAGCCTCCACCCAGTCGCTGCTGCACGCACTCAGATGGTTGCAGATGATATCACCAGTGCAACATGTCAGATTTCAGCTTTTGGCCCTGAATCTCTTCCAGTGTAGTGCTGCTGTGGCTTGCAGATCTAACAGGTGTGCTTCTACGCTCTGCTCCTTACAAGCTGAACAACCATTCTGGTTGATTTAAACCTCATTTTTTTCTCATTAATGGCACTAATGGCTAATTTTGTAGTCTTTATCTCTGTTGTAGAAACTCTAGGAACAAAGAAGCTGAACAAATGTGTCAGATTGATCCAACCATAAGTCAGTGTCGGTAACGTGGTGCAGGAGCCTGAACGAGCTCTAACGGACGGCTCCGACGGAGAAAGTGCCGCACATGGTTGTTAATTTGCTTTCAGAGCAGAGTTCCTCATGTCGTCTGCGTGTTTCAGCCGCGTGTCAGCTTCTCTAATCTCCCCGCTCAAAATGAATGCAAATCCAGCAAAATGAAAATCCTTTTTCTAAAAGCTGCTTTAATGCTTTCACTAAATTGGCCTGAATTTCAAGTGGAGTATGTGAAACCCTGCATTATTCTGGATGAGTACAGGACCATGTTACCGGGGATAATGTCAAGGAAAGAATCTCCTAATAGAGATTAACTCTGACATGTGACTAATATAAAACAGCTGGAGAAAAAACAAAGAGAGAGTCACATTTTCCAGTGCTTAGCAGGTTTACAGTATGTAACAGGCTGCAGGGGTCTCAAACTCGCGGCCCGCGGGCCACTTGCGGCCCACATCACCTCTACTTGCGGCCCGTATATTGAAGAGAAATATTTTAAAAAGTATATTATTCAAAAAAATGATTTAACATGAAGGCAATATGAGCAGAGTGTTACAGGTTGTCCTGTGGGACAGACGGCCTCACGCTGACTCCAGAATAAAATGATATACAGATCATCAGCACCCCACCACCAAAGTTAGCATGAGCAGTTTGGTTTTCCGTGCTTTACGGACAAACATCTCCACTTTGGTCACGTCTGTGCAAACATGCTGTTCCAGAAGCCTTTGGTTAGCTCAGATGTAGTTTGGCAACCTGAACCATGCTGCCATGTTCTGTTTAGAGGAGGTGTCTCAAACTCGCGGCCCGCGGGCCACTTGGGGCCCACATCACCTCTACTTGCGGCCCGCATATTGAAGAGAAGAAATATTTTAAAAAGTATATTAGTCAAAAAAATGATTTAACA
>VOQK01040519.1:0-14615 GCA_015052645.1 Benitochromis conjunctus
TTTCAGAACAAGAACAGAAGAAAGCCATGTTGTGGAAAAAAAAAAAAAAAAGACTTCTTTCTTCTTTCCCTCTCACATTTAAATTAGTCTGGAAATTGGATGAGATGAAAAAAAATAAAACTATTCTATATCTATATCTATATCTCTCATTTAAATCCTGGATATTAAAAACAAACAAACAAAACAAACACACCACCTTTCTAATGCAAATTTTAAAACAAACAGCAGCAGGAGACGCTTGCATGAAGCAAGTTCCTTCTGGTGAAAATCTGTACACACTCACCACAACAAGTTCTTCAGGTCAGACTCAAAGCCAAAAGAGAAGATTAGGTCTGCTTCGTCTACCACCAGCATCTCAAGAGAAGAATGCAGGACCAAGTTCTGTGCGTTGAGATGGGCAAGCACACGGGATGGCGTCCCCACAACCACATCCGGCTTCTCCATTAAAATGGGTCTGTCCACACATAAAAGTGATCATTTCAAATACATCTTCTTGTTTGACAACACGGTTTGTCTATTAATCTATGAAGTCGACAATTACACTTTGCGGATGTAAAATTATTACATAACTGCAATACTGTGGAAAAGCTCTAGGCATGTGAGGTCTTTAAATTATTACCACACAATCAGGGAGACTTTTGAGTTTCCTAAATGTACACCAGAACAACAAACCCAAGCAAAACACAAAGCAGGAAGCAACTAAAATCAAAAGAACAAGGAGGACTGTTCACTAGAAAAATGATTGCAGATTTACAAAAAAAGAAATAAATTAATAAATAAAATACTAATACATATACTAATACAATACTAATAAATACTAATACAAATACATACGTTACAGCACCACTGTACCATGATGGATCAAATTCTACTTTAATGTATTCATAATTGCATCAGTATTGACATGATCCCCAACACCACTGGCTGAAATGCAGCTCTAAAGCATGGTGGGGCCTCCACCATGTTTTAGAGATTACTGTAGCCACTCACTGCTGCACCCGTCTCCTGACGTGTTCCATACATGTTGGCACTGATCGGAACCAAAATTGTAATTTGGATGCATCATTCTACATGACCTTTTGCCACTGATTTTCTGTCCACCATTTGGTATACCACAACCTTTCCTCCCAGTTTCCCTTTCTTAAGAATGGCTACTTGACAGCCACCCTTCCACTGCGACCATTTCTGTTGAGGCTATGGCGAATAGTAGCTGGATCAAACTGGAGGGCTAGCTACATCTATCGGGTTCTATCAGGTCTTTGCTGGATTTACTTCCCTACTGCTTATGGACATAACTTTGAAATAATGTGTTTCACCTGTTCTACATCTTGTCATGTTACAGCCATATTCATTTTTCACCTTAAAACTCTACACACAACTTTATACCCCATAATGAAAAAGTGACAAAAATATGCTTATATTATTAATGTATTAAATATAAAAAAATAACAAATAATTTTTTTTTATAATTTTTTTTTTTAAATCAACAAACAAGCAAAAATGTTCTTTGACAATGAGGCGGCACGGGGTTGTAATGGACATGAGGACCTAATGTCCAAAGAAACCCTTTTAAAAGACATTCATAAAGCTTGGGCATTTGCTCAAAACCACTTAAAATAAAATACAAGGTCTGGCTCCTTGGAACCAAAATATGAAGAAATAAGAGGTGGGCCAAGACTTTTGCTCAGTATGCATACCTGGACAGCCCACCCAAGTAAAGCCTAAGTGTGGGAAAAACTAATAAGTGTAAAAACTGTGCATCAGGATACTTTTGTTCCTGATGACAGCAAATATTGAAATCACTGTGTTTTTTCGTCTGTGGACTACTCTTTCCATGAAGATAAACGAGAAATAAAAACTATTCAGACCACGTGGGCCAGTGTCTCCCACACAGACTTGACTTGACTACACCACTCCACTTTCTGACTGAAAGAAATGTGCTGACCTCTGTGTTGACAGATCAACCTTGCTAGAGATGTCGGCCACTCGGACGTCCCTGGAGCAGTACGCCGTTAACTGTCTCATCATAATCTGAACTTGGTGACCCAGTTCTTTGGTTGGCACCACAATCAGAGCCCTCACATCCTGCTCACGCACACTCTAAGAGGAGCAACAACAAACAGTGAATAAATAGTCAGGGGTAAAACAAACAAATTATCTAGAGAACAGAATACATCATCCCAAGCAATGGGAACACAATTTAGTTTTTTACATTTTATACACTAAACAATAATAATAAAAAAAATAAATACTAAGAACTGATCCACGTTAACTCGTCAAAATTGGCAAATCCTCGTTAACGAGTTAACAGAGATTAATCCGTGTGAGGGGTTACTTGGCGTTAATGCAGCTTAAACGCATTAACGCCAAACTTTTTTACCACATTAACTCGAAGATCAGAGATAATCTAAGATGAAAGTAATATCTGCTTCTCCAGTATCAACCTACAGTGTATAAACTCAGCATTTGAATCTACTTCCAAAACAGTTATTTCTGTTTCTCACCTGTTTGGAAGCCAGGATGCGCTGTATGACAGGTATACCATATGCCGCAGTCTTCCCAGACCCAGTCCGGGCTCGAGCCAGAAGGTCCTTTCCATCTAAAGCCAAAGGGATTACTTTCTCTTGGATCAGAGTGGGCTTTGACCATCCCAGATCTGCGACTGCCTAAGTCAAGAATAAAATAAAAAAATAAAAAAAACAGAGGTGAAACAAATCATTCTAGTGACACAAACAAATGTCAGACAAATCTCAGTTTAATATTTGGTGCAGAGCTTTCCCTAGGTTGACTGCTCTATGCTAAATGTAAATGGACTGATTCCTATATAGCTGTTTTCTCAGGGCTCTTGAGTGGAACTAATTTGGTCGCACATGCGACCTAATTTCTCAATGGTACAACTAAGGAAAAAAACTTGGTTGCACCGGTGCGACCAGCCGTTTGAGTAGAAAAAAAAAAGTCTCTGCAACTCTGAAAGTCTCCATGTGGTCAACAACAAACACATTATGCCCATATCACGGTCTAAACCAATCAGAGATAATAAAGGGCAGGCCCTCTCTGATTGGCCGTGGTCCAGATATTCCTGTAGGCCTACATGTGTGTACGTTTGAAAGTGCAGGCGGACACTCTCTTTGTCTCCCTCTCCACCATTGTTTTGGTTTTTATTTAAATAAAATGTTTTGAGTTTGATTAAATGAATTGCTGCATTTGGGTGCAATCTGAGGAGGGTGAATTTGCTCACAGGTGAAGGAGGATGCCGTTAAAACAGAGCTATTATTCATTTCTGTTGACTGCTTCTGTTAGCTTTAACCAACATTATTAGCAAACTTACTCATGGTCAAATACATAAATAAATAGTCCTTGCAAAAACTATCGAAGATCGAGAAACCCACACAGCAAGGTGAGAGGTGACAGGACAGACACTTTCCACCCTTGATGATAGGCCAGGACAAATTCACCGGTGTGTGGAAGATTAGAAGAAAGAGAAGCCAGAAGCAGCCAAGAGCTGGAGTGGAGAACGGGGAGAACATACAGCTGTTCTCTGTAGCTGAGGGACTGGTGAACACAACAACAATAATAATAAACACATTTAATTTGTAATGCACCTTACATTTGCAAAACAAAATTTGAGCCCTTTTTTGTTTTACATTCTAACTGTAAAAATGTATTGTATACAATGAAACAAGGGTCTATAATTTTTTTTAGTAGTTTTGCAGTTTCACTACAAAAAAAAAAAAAGGCACATCCAATATTGCGCACGCGCTGACGGGTCGCAGCAGCGGTTCAGCCCCCTCAATATGGCGTCTGTGTATGCATGTTTATGTCGAAATCAGTTTATGGGTTAACTGAATGCCCATTTAAGTAAATATCATAATAGCCGGATTTTGGCATGCATAATAAACGTGACACTAGGAAGGCAGTACAACCAGGAGAAAATCAAAAACAATGCGGAGTAATGCAAACTGTTATTAGATTTTGCTAAAAGTGCGAAACGGCGTCTCTCCTAGAAAACAGCTGACATGATTTCTATTACTTCTATAATCCAACATTTTTCCGTGTATAGTAATTTCACCTACGCACTACTTCATGTTTACATAAAAACTATAGTCTGCCACCGAGCGAGCAGTTCCGACTCCCGAAGTGTCTGACTTTCAAACTTCTCGGAGGTTTTAATTCTCCACCTGAACATTCACAATTCTCCCGACAGCTCATTTACTATTTACTGACAGGCTCGAAGTTTGTTACCTTTAGCAGGCGGTCGTCTAAGCCCATTTCATGGAATTGTAGCCTCTCAAAAGCCATCGCTCTTCTCTCACCAAGCCTCACACGTGCGTCGCAAGTTTATGACGTCATGTCGCTTTTAAGCGCCTCCGAAATAAAAGAAACAATAGTTCGTAGTCAGTTTTTACTTTATATCTAATAAGTGTACTTTTTAAATATTAAACATAATTTTCTTGCTTTTAAAAGGAAACTGAAGCATAGTTCAAGTATATAACCCTATTTGACCTATTTTTGAAAAAATTTAGTAACACCACAGGATTCCATTTTTTTCTTTCTTCCTTTTTTGCTGTTTTTCCTATTTTGACGAGTGTTTTTTTCTCGTTTACCCATGTTTCCACATTTCTATTTGTTTTTATGGATACTGTTCTTTTGCAATTTTTATTCTGTATGTACAATAAATTCCTCCTGAGGCCAGTGGCCCCTGTACCATACAACAATAATCAGGAATTACTTTGAATTTAAAATAATAAATATGTTATTTCCTTGTGTTTTTAAACATAAAGTTAGCGAAGTACAATATAAAATATTTATTTACATTTTTTTAAAAAGACTTTATTTGGCTTTAAAACATGGGATCAACAATCTAAAACAACAGTCAGCACACAAAAGCTGAGGAAGAGACTCCAGGGAAAGACAGCAGCAAGAGTGAAAGGAAAAGTTTATGACATGGAAGTGACGTCTATGATGTGTGGTTTGAAGATGGTGAGGCTAACAAAAAGACAGATGGGCGAGCTATGGAAGCTATGAAAGCATTAAAGATGTTTAGATTTTGTATGTGAGTGAGGAGGGACAGGATTAGAAATCAGTATATCAAAGCGACAGGTTGAGTCACATGGACATAAAGTTAGGGAAACAAGGCTTAGAGCATGTGCAGAGGAAAGACAGCATACTGGACAAAAGATGCTGTGGATGGAGCTAATGATTAAAACTAATTTCAATAACTGTAATTTGTAATTCCTAACAGATTTTATTTTCTGCACATGGGTCTTCCAAAGAAAACCCAAAAACGTAATCAGTTTTAAGATAGAATTTTCCATCACTCTTTATTCAAGGAGAACAATACTGCACTACTCAAGTGATGTGATGGAAAGTTCCAGAGCAGATGGAACTTTCCATCACAAAGATGGAAAGTTCCATCTTGAATAAGATTATTCATTTATTCCTACCTTTACATTTTTAATGCTTTACCCCCATTTGACCAGCAGATGGTGACAAACACCGCAATGACTAAAATACAGACGACCATTAACGATAAATAATACCATTAAAGCCATAATTTCAGCTAGCAACAGCAACATTCGCATAAAAACTGAAAGATCCCTCGTTCGATCCCAGGAGTGCTCACAAATCATTTTGGGGTTGTGTTGGGAAATAATCTACCTTCAACTGCTTCCTTTCGTCACAATGGTCAGAAGAAGTCAGCATAAAAATATTCCAAATCAAATATGCAGACTTACTCGCTGTGGCGACCCCTTGTGACCAATGTGACTAAAGGAGCAGCTGAAAGTCGCTTATTTTAACACAACCGACTATAAAATGGCACAGAGAAGAACAGGGGAAGCTCTTTGTGCTTTGTGAGTGCACAATATTTTAAATGTAATTAAATTTCGTTTTATAACGGGAGCTATGTCCTCGGAGTCACGCGCCTGAATGAAGACTTGTTGAGAAGACGGCGAAGATGCCCACTGAATGCAGTAGCAGCTGTCTCGTCTACACAGTTATCCTCCCATAACAAATAAATTAGTCAACATGGCCGCAGAGCACCTAGCCCTCTATAACTGAGACACGGAATAAAACAACACAGGTAAATACAAATATGATATACGCCTTAAAAAACACGTAAAATTTATGACATGCATGTTTTTGTTTGTATCCGCAATTGTAAACTAACATGCTACGAATTGTTCCCAAAAAGCTATACGTGAATGTGTTATTAAAAATGTAATATTCAAATAACAAACGTAATGATTACAACCCCAAATCAATTTATGTTTTAATTTTATTCGTTTTATTGTGAACGCGCGCGTGTGTGTGAATTGCTTTAAGAAAAGAAAAAAATAAAAGACCCGTCCCTTTCATCTCTGTTTTCGCAGATTAAATGGCGTTCATGTCTCGGTTCTCTCGGTCCCGGAGCAGCTCCAGGTCTCCGAGCCGAAAAGACTCTGAACGTTCCTCCCCGATCCTGACCGTCTCCGAGCTAGAGAGGCTCCTTTACACGGGCAAAACGGCCTGCAACCATGCAGACGAAGTGTGGCCAAGACTCTATATTGGAGACCAGTGAGTTTTTCTAACCTCTAAGCAGTGGCGGAAGAAGTAAATACTCAGTAAGAGTGTATTAATAACGGTGAATGAATACTTAAAGTATTCATTTCTTAGTAAAGTATTACTTAGAAATAAAAATACCCATTACTTATTACAACTTAGTAATGAACACCCAACGAGCACAAGTTTTAATTAAGAAAAATGTTCTGGCATTCCACCATATAACCTGAAAGCTGTTTAGTCAAAAGCAAACATCTGTATCTGACATATATACCTAGCTCCATCACCCAGCAGTTTCTGTTTATGTCTCATTCATAAGCTTAGGAGTCACATAAGAGTTACATGTCAGCATAAATCATACAAGTTATGTAGTCAAGTGGAAACAGTTTAACTGCTAGAGCTGGAAATACCTTCTCTCCTGTGCAGGGACATTGCATCAGATCGTCGGGAATTGGCGAAAATTGGCATTACACACATCCTCAACTGTGCACAGACAAAGTGGCGCGGCGGAGCCGAATATTACGCTGGGATGAACATCACCTATCATGGCATTGAGGCTCATGACTCACCAACTTTTGACATGAGTGTAAACTTCTATCCTGCTGCTGAGTTCATTCACAAAGCCCTCACCAGTGGAGGTTAGTCTGAGACTGGGTGGTGTGGGTCTGTGTTGGTAGATTTTCTGTTCTACTGTGCTTGATTTTAATTTTGTGTATTAATGTATTAACTTTTAAATCTATGCAGGTCTTCCAATTGTTATTTGATGTATGCTATGGTTTTTGTTATATAATTGCTTGCAAGGTATCTTTGATTCTTTTGAAAGGTGCCTATAAAAATATATTATTAATCGATAACATGAGGGAAAATCATCACTTCAAAAAGCACATCAAAATCTATCAGTTAGAAGCTCTGTGTTTTGCATATCAAAAAAGGCTGAGCAAGACTGAACCCCATATTACCCTGATGGCCTGATTGATAGATATTGAGTAAAATTCAGTATAAATTTTTATTTAGGAAAATCTGATAGAAAATAAAGGAGAAATAACTTTTCTTTTTTTTTCATATATTATGTTCGGAGTTTGTATTGCTTGCATCACTGTGTCTCTGCATAAAATACTTTCTGAGTCCTTAAAAAGAACTCTGACTATCAAGACAACTATAGCTTATTATATTAGCATTCACATCAACAGCTGAAATCTAATTTTTAAAAAGAACAACACAAAACCTGGTTTTATAAAATGTAAAATCTTTTCCCTTGTAGGCCACTGTTACAGATCAGTGCAGTCTGAGTACGAACAAAAACATGCTTCCTGGTGAACCTGAATGTAACAGCGTGCTTTAATAGGTTAAGGTATTTCTAGTATATTAAGGCCCGCAAGGTGATAAAATCTGTGTTCCTTTTAAGTAAAAATGATTTATTGTATTACTAGAGTAAACAAAAAAAATAGTTCTTTGACCTAAAACAGGACATTTTCGGACTGTAGTATTTTATACATTTTAAATGAATCTCTTTTTGATCTATGAAAGGTATTATATAACTAGTGGCAAATCTTAATGTAATCTTACTTTAGCAGATTCATCCATTTTTATTTGAATGACCCAGTTTTTAGTTTATAACTGTGTCCACTACATGCCGTTGCTTCCTCAAAAATGATGCAAATGAAAAATAATGATGCAAATGACTAATGTAGTAAAGGGGGAAAAAAGAGGAATTTGGGGTACAGCCTTTGTCTTTACTGGTCATTTAGCTTTTTCATTAAAGTCTTAACAAATATTTACTATATTGCTTTACACTGATTACATTAAACGATTAATACGTATTCATATAAAACATGTATGAAAAGTACTAGTACATACTAGTATTTTTAGGGGAGCTAATAGTCTTTTGTAAATCATTAATTTATCCTAGTAATTTGCAGTGTGATTAGGGGATTTGCCATTTGTGCGTGATCAGGGGCACAACTATCCTAAAACCACGCTGAAGATTGTAATACAAACAAACATTCACAAACTCATACTCTGGTTTTTTATGTCTCTTCTGCAGACTGTATAAAAATGATGGAAGTGTGTGGTATCATCCATAGGTTTCTGAAATCTGGTGTAATGTTAGTTTTGTGGCCACTGGCATGTTGGCTTTGGAGCTAGAAATGGCTACATTTGATATATCTGCTATTTATACATAAAACACTGAGTGGGAATTCCAATTACAGAACAAATTGACCATTTTAAGCAAAACATTTTTGACCCAACATTTTTTAATGTTATGGAATTATTTATGTCAAAAGTTCCATCCATCCATCCATCCATCCATTCGCTTCCGCTTATCCTTTTCAGGGTCGCGGGGGGCGCTGGAGCCTATCCCAGCTGTCTTAGGGCGAGAGGCGGGGTACACCCTGGACAGGTCGCCAGTCTGTCGCAGGGCTAACACATATAGACAGACAACCATTCACACTCACAGTCACCCGCATTCACACCTATGGGCAATTTAGTGTTTTCCAATTAACCTATCCCCTCAAATTGCATGTCAAAAGTTCCACGCAAGAAAAAGCTTAATCTAGAATTAAATTCATCTGCATAAATTCAACAACTTGTGTGTGTAGAACTTTGATTCACACTCTCACTGTTAACTTTTTGCTCTTGAAGCTGACTTTTGTTTGTGCAAATGAACTGAATTTTGACTGTTTGGAGGTGGAGCCCAAAGGAAGAGGGGTTCTACTGTGATTGGTCACTTTTAATGGACATTTCAGTCTACTGCGTTAAAGCAAGTTGGTGCCAAGATCAGCACTGTTTTGAACCATATTTGTGTACAATTTGGAAACTAAATTCGGAAGCCTCTCCAGTGTTGTCAGATTAATCTGTTTTAATGTATCACAAACCTTTTATGACTAAAAAGAATGATTTTAATGAGGAGCACACAGCATTCCTAAAAAAAAAAAAAAAAACTCAGTGTGAAGAAGTATAAAATGTGCTGCTGCCAAATGGTCACTCAGTGAAACGCAGCTGTACACCTCTGGCTGCAGAGTTCCACTGACTGTGGGTTCAGGTTCCACTATAATAGCTCATCCAGAGAAAGTTACAGGTCTGCTGCACAGTAGACAGAGAGGAGTATGTGACAGGCTCTCTTTTTACAACTTATGACAACAGTAAGTAGCTCATTTGTCTGATCTGAACTAGTGTCTGATAAAACAGTTCAGGTTGTTGCTATCTTTTTATGTAAATCTTATGTAAATCTGGTGGTACTTAGATCTGTGGTTATTAGTAAAAGTACTGTTCACTGTTTCAATAAACAGTGAACAAATGCTCTGATCAAATGCTGATTATCAGCATTTTACAGTTGTGGAAGAAGTGTCCTAAATCCGTTACTTATATAAAAGTAATACAGTTAGTGTATGTATATTCAGTAAAAATAACATTTTCACATTTATACACATAAGTATAAATGTGCTGCAATAAAATCCACTTCAATCTCTATAAAATTATTGACTCATTAAAGTCTCCATCCGTGCTGGAAAAAATTCACTGTAGCTAAAAAACATAATAATTTATTATTTGATTTGCCTTTTTTATAGTTTGAATAAATACAAATATCACTATGAAAGATTTGATGTGTGTACTGCACATCAGTAATTTGTTGTCTTTAGGATTTGTTGACTTTTTGAAAGTTAGGTTTGCCACTATAGCTGTTATTTCTACTGTACATGGGTTGATGCATTGATTTATCACTGGCTTCACACTGATACTGAAAAACAATGTAAAACCTGAAACTCATCCAGTCATATGTGCAGTTACATGCGTTGCTGAAGGCTGAGCAACTTTTTGCTGGCGGAATTAAATGTCTGTATTTTTGCCAAAGTAATAATTGCTGGATCACGATGCACACTTACTTTCCTGAGCCTCATTATGTTTGTTTGTTGTTGTTACTTTTGTTTTGTTTTTTAATCTTACAAGGTAATTGATATTGTACAAGACTAATGGAACAGGAGTGCTGAGGCTTTAGAGCTCACCTTAGAATCCTCCAGTTTTAAAGTTTCACATAATCCAGTGACAGTTGTTGGTATGTCCACTTTTCATTTTAACACAGCAAACAATAACTGTTGACAAACTTCATTTTCCAAATTGTAAACAAATACGTTTTAAAACAGCACTGATGTTTCTGCCACAGTGGACACAAGGCAGACAGTTTTGTGTATGTGGTGGGTTCTTTGTGTGCATGGCTACTGAGTTCTATGCAGGTTGTTGAATTTGCGTGGACTTGTGATTATGTTTTTTTGGTATAAATATAATTCCATATAATGTTTTACTTTTGTACACATGTATAACTTGTCAGTGATACATGTGTTTGACAAGAGTCAAACAGCAAGACAACCAAAATGGGCTAACTTTGTGTATTCAGTTATTTTAAATTTGAGTTGTTTTATACTCAAATATTTTTATATAGATGCATAGTGGTGGAAATTTCTGGAGGAAAGTAGATTTCAGTTCATCCTGTTTTGTATGTGCAGGTAAGGTTCTGGTCCACTGTACCGTGGGAGTGAGCCGCTCAGCAACTCTGGTGCTAGCCTACTTGATGATCAGACAAAATCTGACACTTGTGGAGGCCATCAAAACAGTAAAAGACCACAGAGGTGTCATCCCTAACCGAGGTTTCCTCCGCCAGCTGAATGGCCTGGACAGCATCCTGAGAGAGAGCCGAAAGACATCACCATAGAGCTGAAAATACTCTCAAGACACACTCCACATGAGGTAGCAGCCCATTACACTGGGAGATACTCTGGGACCAAACTAGGAGCAGCTCTGAATGGTAACCAGTGATACCACAGATCAAGTAATGCCATTATCTTCATATTCAATTTGCTCAGTTTTTTTTTTTTTAATCTGTGTAGTTCTGTAGACTCTGAAACAGCAGCACCAAATAATTTTATATCCCTTAAGATATAAAAGTTTACCGATACACTAAGGTTGTCAAAAATTAGAACCTTTTATTAATAATTCCACAATTTCCTTCAAAGTGTTTTTCACTTTGCAATTGACCTCTGCCTTTCAGATTCATTCACGCACATAATGGTAGAAATTTTACAGCAACATCAGTTGATCAACCTAAGTAGTAAACCCTTACCTTTGACTTATAGGATTGAAAAATTGACTGTGATTGTATGGTATAGGTCAAAGTGTGTTGAGGAGTCCAAAATTGAGGAAACTGCTGCACAGGGTTTGAGTCAGATGTGAAACAGGAGTTTGAGGTATAACCTCACTGTCTGAATTATATTAATTTAAATTCCTGTTAGCAACAAAGCCTACTGACATTTAGCTTCTATTTATTAATGTGAACCTTTTTTTTGCACAGTTATGACTTTAGACAATACTGACAAGGGAAGAACACCTACATTAAAAGTATAAAGGAACTAGAAACAATCATTCTTATGGCTGACAAGTGCCAACATATTTACTCATGGTACCATGTTTGCAGTTATCTTGCCAGCCACAGATGTCAACAGAATTTAAGCTTAAAAAGTTTTACAGGCTTCAACCACACATGTTTGTAAACGCTTCTGCAATTTTGAACCCGTATGCATTATTTTTCTTTTTGGTCAAGCTTGTAGAGAACATGTCCAACAGAGATTCCTATCTGACTTTTTAAAATTTCAGACGAAAATAGTCAGGCGGGAACCCGAGGCAGGTTATCGTCAACCTGATTAACATATCTGGAGTCTGGACCCAGCAAAGATTCACAAAATAAACCCAGCAGACACTGTGATATTGAATAGGATGTTATTCTTTTTTTTTTTTTAGATATCTAGTCTTTGAAGAGAAATAGTTCCACATGGAGTTCGAAAATGAGCTGTGCGAAGGTTGCAGATGTAAGTTTCCTGTTGTCTTGACATACTTTCTGAGCATTGTCTGACTTTCTAGCAAGAGAAAGTATGTGTTCAAGAATGGTTTTATATTATTATTTTAATGATTACAACAAAATGAAATAAAAAAAACTGCCTCAACCCAGAGAAAAGTAACAATATCAAAAAATGCTGCTCGGTTTTGGGAACCAGTTCTCTTTCCACTGAGCTAACCAGCCACACACTGAACTACTCGGATCACAAGGTTTATAATGCTTTTTATTGGTTCTGGTAGTCCAGAAACATGAGTTTACTGTGTAACAAATGAGAGAGAATTTACACAAAGGTACTTGGCTTTAAAGTTATGTTAAGAATTTTAAAACAGACTCCAGTGTTCTTGTCTGTCTATATGGAATTAATTTTATGTGGCTGTAACTACATTACAAAATATATTTTTATATAGAAAAGAAAAGTGAAAAGTACAAGTGATATTACAAAACTCAAATCATTATGTCTAAAATTCAATCAGACATTTTTGTTTGAAATAGTTGTATAGATTTACAAGGTTTTTAAAATTTGTGAATCCACTTCATGCCTGAAATTAAAATGGCAAATGTTTTAAAGTGGTTAATGAAGTTATGAGGTCCTTTGCAGAAAGGAAAGGTATTTTACTATAATCAAAACGTATAAAATGTTAAAGTAGAATAGAATTGTATATTGCATCAACCTCAGCCTGTTAAAAAACATGATGAAAATTGGCAGAAGAAAATTGTTTGTGCTAAAAAATCTAGATGTTTGTGTGGCAGCACCAGTAGGCCCTGTTCATTCACAAGCATACTTATGTTAATCGAAGTCCAGAGAGTGGGAGTTCTTGAGTATATTCTGAATCCTCTGATGATACTTCATATCAGTTTAATGTATTCCCTCATCACGTTTAAAGTAATTTCTTTGAATGTTTCTATTCTAACTTTAAAGCATTCCACAACTTTAGCTCAAATCTTGTGGATAAAATACATGGGTCACTGTTAAGATTCAGAAGTCTCAGTAATTAAAAACTGATCACACCCGACCCTAACCAGACACGTTCCTTCTTGTGTTTTCTAGTTAATGTAGAGTGTAAATAAGTTATATCAACCACCAAAAATAAGTGATTTTTTCCCCCTGTTCTTTCAGTCATTGCAGGTCTTCCCTCAACTTTTTTACATTCATGAAGTGCTCTATAAGCCGGGTCTAATCCAGCACAGTTATGTAGCGTAATTACAGCAAATAAAATGTAATTATTTGTTTGTGAACAAAACAGCAAATGCACCAATTGCAATTTGGTTGGTTGCTTCCAAGTTCCTTTTTTGTGACCTGCCGGTACTATTTTTGCTGATTCTGATTTTCTGAACTATAACTTATAGCATATACAAAAAAAAATCAACTTTTCTCAAAGCTTAATATTATTTTCATACTAAAAAAATCATTACACTTCCTAAATCCTCCAAATTGCATTAAATAACAGGATCTTCTCTTATTTAAACAATGAAAAAAATGTACAAACCATTAACAGAAACAAATTGCTGTATACCCACTGTTATCTGACATATCTTAACTTACCAAACGTAAGCAGGTGCAATGGATTTATGTAACAAAACAAATGTCAGGTAGTCGCATTATTTCCAGTATGTTTATAAATTTACCAGATAAAATTACATTGACCTCTCTTTTTTCAGAGCAGCTTCTGGCTGGCTCTGAGCTCTGAAGAGCATAAGGCTGTTCCAAGTAGATGGTCCCTGGCCAAACCATTGTTGCATCTTTAATTAATTAGTTGCTTAAAATCTGGTGTTGTTTAAGTAATTTTTTAATAATGTAATTTATCAAAAGAAACCACAGTCATTTTTTTATTAGCTATCTAGTGTGTAGACTAAATTCATCCAGTAGACTACAGACTCACCATCGTGCTCTCTAAGTATCTCCCAGTCTAGTGTATTACCTTAACCTTACAGTGACTGTTAGCTGTCCAGAGTACTACTCGAAGTGAAGATGTAGTATGCTAGCTCAAGAAGCATTTAGAGTAGACATGCAGTGAGAGACAATACCACAGATGTGCCATTGCAAAAGCTACCAACTGCCTGGATAACATGCACAGTAATCAGTGCTGTGTGCACAAGTCGGGTAAAGTCTGCTGTTTTGTCTTAATGTTAAAAGTGAGGCTTGTGTTCTCATGCTTGTAAAAAAAAAAAAAAAACTTTAGAAGATCCG
>VOQK01040522.1:0-13480 GCA_015052645.1 Benitochromis conjunctus
TATATCTCTCGGCTGGCCTGGGAACGCCTTGGTGTTCCCCCGGACAAGCTGGAGGAGGTGGCTGAGGAGAGGGAGGTCTGGGCTTCTCTGCTTGGGCTGCTGTCCCCGCAACCCGGCCCCGGATAAGCGGAAGAGGATGAATGGATGGATGGATGGATGGAGAAAATGTACAGATTGACATTTTAGGCTTTATTTTCAATTGTTGCTATGGTTAATTAATCAGAAAACATCCTAAAAAATCCAAATATTCAATCAGGATCTTTTCCCCCTACTTCTTTATTTCAGAAAGCACAACAAATCCCAGTGAGCTCCTTTGTGTGCGTGGTCACAAGGTTTGATGTATAAGAATAAGAGCCGTGAAACATCTACAGCATAAAGCGAACACCCCGAGGTTAAATGAGGCTTAATAATGCAGATGTATGTCACCTGCTTCCCTGACTACATCATGCAACCTCACCTGTTTTTGTAAAATAGGATTAACATGTGGGGGACAAAAACTGAATGGGAATGGAATACCCTGAGAAATCTTACAATGCACAGCAATAACAGCAAAATAAATAAAACCAATGCAACATCCACAAAATTATATCAGGCAAACACACATAGGTGGTGCTGACATTGCTTTATGTATATGTATCCACACAAACAATATGCAGCCACCAGCCTCTTTTCTGTCTGAAACAAGTCCCACAGGATCTTGCCTCTGTTCTTTTGAACCACTTTCCGAGGTGAGTTTCACTGGGACTTGGGGACTTGTAATCCATATGTGGCACAGATGTTTCTGTACACTAGCCCAGCCACTTGGTTATGCTTCTGAGTTTATGCTGTCTCAGGTTATATCTTACAGCCTGCTACTATGTAGCCTGTGATTCTTGTTTCATCCTGGAACGTGACTCTGACACTCACTAATCCTCTCCCGCCCTATTTTACTTGCTCACGAACCCTCTGTGCATTATGAGGAGGGTTTTTTTGCCTTAACATGCAGTTGCTTTTGTCTCCTTCTGTGGCCATTTAAGTACTTCAGTTGGGTATCTGATGACTGGTAAGACATACACATTTATAGATTAGGTCTTTTTCTTAGCAAACTTGTAGTCGTCCTGTAAGTTTATTATCCTGCCCTTTGATAACACTAACCTGGTAACTATAAGTTAAGTCCTGATCACATTCACCCTCTTTGTGAATTTAGTAGATTCAGGTAAAATGGGTCAGGACTCCAGCTTGATGTCATCTGTGTACAGGAGCTAACTGCACTTGGAGATGACTACTATATTTACTTTGGCTTCCAGCGTTATTTTCCATTGCCACATTAAGTTCATGCTGAAGGTTATCAGTACCCGGATAGCTTTGTATAGTGCCAAGCACTTGAATGTGTGGGGTATTTGGGGCTTTCTTATAATCTATACAGGTGATGCTCAGCTTGTTCTACCTAGTTTTAGAGTCTTAGCCAACTGCATCAACCAGTAATTTGTGCATTGATCCACTGATGTTGCTTTCAGTGTCCTTCTAAGCTTTGTTCATAGGGTGACTAATGTTCCTACTTAGCTTTGCTGCAATGAGAAGAGACAGGAGGGAAGTAGTTCAAAGGTGTTGTACCCTCATCAGGATCCTTCATGATCAGAACTGCTCCGGCCTGTGTTAGATATTTTAGTGTCTGCATGGCATTGTGGTTCAGTCATTTTTGCTGACGGGTGAATTATTTTTAATTATTTTGTCCCTCTATGGATAATAATGCAGTCTGAAAAATTTGGATGTTCATCATGAAAGGTTTGACCTGTAATTTTAACATCACCATCGAAATGGTTGTTATACTGGAGCTTAAATCCAGTCTGATCCTCACACTGTTTCTTGCCTTTCCTTTTTAGCAAAATACTGCAGTTCCAGCACATAACTTGAGGAGTAGCCTAATGAAAAGGCAAAATGCTTCAAAAGTTTTCAGACAAAAGCAAAGACCACAAGATATTATTTTCTAAAAAGAGGTTTTTGTGGATTTGTTTTAGAATATGGAAAGTAAATTCCAGGAATATAAACTAGACAAAGCTCCAGTTATAATAAAACTAGTGCTGTCAGCGTTAATGCAAACTGATCCGCATTAACACCTCAAAATTGTCAAATCCCCATTAACGAGTTAACGCAGATTAATCCATGTGAGGGTCACTCGGTGTTACCGCATTAATGTAGCTTAAGCGCGTTAACGGCATCATCACGACTAACGCGATTAACAATTAACACATCTGGAGCGCAGACTGACTCAAAATCCCTGAAATGTCTCTGTCAGCACATTTTGGGCAGTTTGTCCAAAGTTTGTCCATTCTGTGCTCCAGACGGGTTGAGTGCGTTAAAACTTTTAATCGTGTTAATCATGATGACCGCATTAACGCGTTAACGTCGACAGAACTAAATAAAACTGAAATAACCTTTAAACTTTAAATATGAATGCACAGAATTTGAATGTGCTCCCTGTTATTTATTTATTTTTAAATTGTACATTTAAATTGTACATTTAAAAAAAAAAAAAAAACATTTTTTAATGGAGCAATCAAACTCAAAGGGAATATCAAAAATAATTAAAACTTCCTACACTCCAAAAATCAGAGCAATATTTATGTCTTTCTGTACATTGCCCTTAGGTCTGTTCAATTT
Source organism: Benitochromis conjunctus (assembly GCA_015052645.1). Taxonomy (NCBI): domain Eukaryota; kingdom Metazoa; phylum Chordata; class Actinopteri; order Cichliformes; family Cichlidae; genus Benitochromis; species Benitochromis conjunctus. The sequence continues at coordinate 2,641 of VOQK01040522.1, forward strand.
AGTATTCACCCACAGAAACACTGTGATATAAAAGTTAATGATACATGCCTGGTCTTCCTGGAACACTATCAATTATTTTTTGACCGTTGGGGTGGTGACGTAATGGTGTGAAACAGCACTGATCCAGTTTATTTAAATGAGTTTTATTTGATCATTTCATAGATAGATAGATAGATAGATAGAGTTACTGTTGCAAAACTAAGAGTTGCAATCCTGATTAAATTCTAAAAAAAAAAAAGAATAAATAATGAAAAAAGAACCCCAGGAGGATGGAGAAAGGGTGTGGGTAGTTGTTCAAACATGGTATCCTGTTGTCATGTTGTGTTGCTATGGTTAATTCCAGCTACCTATTTACACCTTTGCAGAGGCCTGCTGTCCTGTCTCTTCCAAAAGTCAGTGCACGTCCAGCCACATCACTCTTATGTCTAACCTTGCACACACAGCCAGACATAGTCAGGCACTACTCCGTATTGTTCGTCAGAGAGCCTCAAGAGGTAAATGGTCCTGAGTGTTGACAATAGGTGTAATTTTATGAAGGAGGGGTGTAGTGTGTCTTTATCCAGCTAACCTGATTACAGGCCTCCTCTTTCCCTTTGTGAGCATACAGTGTAATCTAAAAGCAACACCTGGGCCACTAGGCGATGCAAAAAAAGACGACATGCCAAAGTAGCCTATACTGGCACACCCCCAAAATGAATTAAGGTGGGCTATTCAGGTCTGTCCTGACCTTGGGGAGAGGTACATACTGCTTTCTGCTCTCGGAGTGACAAGCTGAATGCAGTCTTTTATTACACAGCACCCTGTGAAATGTGTAATGTATGTTAATCCATATGGGATTGAAGGCAGAGACAGATTCTGAGGGGACAAAATGATGGTGTCAGAAGAGAAGGAATGAGGAAAGAAGAAAGGTGGAGACAGCATAGAGGGAAAGCAGAAGTAGTTTAAATGGGGCAGTCAAGGAGACCAGACGAGGGAGAAAGAGACGCTGAGAAAATGATAGAAAGGTGACAGAATCAGGCAGACAGACACAACCAAGAGGGTACACAGAGAGAGAGAACCAGGGTAGACAGATGGAAAGACAAGGGCACAGTCACACTACAGCTGAAAAGCTCCACATTTGGATTTCTGTCACACGTCATGGGTGACACAGATCTGATATTTTCGACTAAATGTGATACATGCAGCATGACTTCTCATACAGACCACAGAAAATCCAGGTTAGGGAAATCAGGTTCGGATACAATGTGCAAATTGACAGGGCCGAGATGACAATAGGCGAGCAATACAATTCACCAGCAGGCAGCTGACATAATATTTTGTAACTGTCTGCAAAGTTATAGCTTTAAATCAGGAATTTCTGAATGACTCAGTAGGCTATTCAGACTTTAAAATGAAAAGTTTAAATTGCACTGCAAAATGAGATGTTTGCCTCTTCAGAACTGTGACTATATGACAGGCTGATATAATGACACCATGTATCACACTGTAGAAGGAAGACTCACTGGTCACATGGGACTGCTTTTATTTCTTTGACAGTTACTGATGCCAGTCAAAGTTGTTGAACAGAATGATAGAATAGATACAATATGTTACCTTGGTGTTATATGGTACCCCTGTATTAAGCTAAATGAGAAAGTAAAGTAAAACATAAAGTGTCAGGGGCTGGGGCTGTGACCCAGCATTTTGAGTTTATTTTGTATTTTTGATTTCTTATGTTATATTGGAAATATGTTAAGTTCTTGTGTTGAGTTTTAGTCTAGTTTATGTTTCACCTGTGTCTCCTTGTTTATGAGTGTTTTTCTGTTTGTCATGTGTTATCTCCTCGTCTGTGTAGCTTCCCCTGGTGTCTCGCTCCTCTGTGTCTCTCGCCCTCTCTTCCTCCCTCTCTCTGTCTCTTGTGTCAAGCTTGTTTTATTTTGAAAGGTCTGTTGTTTCCGTGTTCAGTGTGTTTAGTTTTCCTTTTCCCTGTGGCTCATGATCATTTGTGTCAGCTGTGTCTCCCCAGGTGTTTCCCCTTCCCTCATTAACCTTCTGTGTATTTAAGTCCTCTGTCTTTCTCTGTTCAGTGTTGGGTCGTATGTTTGTCTTCGTGTCAAGTCATGTCAGGTCACAGAATGTTTGCTATCAACTGTTCATGTTCATGTTCATGTTCATGTTCATGTTCATGTTCATGTTCATGTTCATGTTCATGTTCATGTTCATGTTCATGTTATGTTTAAGTTACCTCACGTTTACATGCCTCTGTTCAGGTTTCATATTATGTCTCGCATCATTGTCTTCATAGTTAGTTTAGTTAAGTCCCAGTTTAAGTTTCGGTTTAGTTTCGCCCTTGATTCACCTCTCCTTGTTTTTCTGGGGGTTTTTTTGTATCAGCTGTAATAAAAGCTCGCTTTTTGTTTGACCATCAGTTCATTTCTCCTGTGTCTGCTTTTGGATCCACTCCACAAACACAGCGGCTGCTCAGTCGTGACATAAAGTAAACTTAAGTAAATCTCACTATAATGTGTGTCTGTTCCCTAATGTAAGACATGTTAATCACTTTGGATACAAGTTCCTATATAAACTGCCTCATGTAGCAGGATCATCTCATCTATGTAGCTTTTGGGAATTATTTTTATGACACTCAGATCCTTACGAATAATATATGTGTACTAGCTGATCTTCTAAAAGAAATGAAAAACAAATAAGTAAGACAGCAAATGCCGTCATGCTAAACGATCTATCGTTTATATACTGTCTATAGTTTAGTTAAGTTAAAAATGCTCTGCTACTTTTATTCCACATATTATACTATAACGCATTTACCTTTACAGTAAGCACCAGGATTAGGGTAGCCTAAAGATTTCCACTGGGCCTCAGCAGTTCAGCCTGCTGCTCGAAGCAAACAGTATCTGTTTGTGTGGGAATGCAGGATTAGTCTGACAGCTGTGATGACGTTTGACAGTGATGCCACATATCCTAGGATAGATATGACTGGCTAGTCCAGAAACCAGATGTGAGCAGCCAGTAGTGTGAATGTAGACACAAAGAGCTGATTTTACCACAGCAAAGGCTCCAGTCACATCACTCAGCTCATACCAGCCCTTCCTGTCTCCACCTATTGAGTGGGATAGTGAGAGGCGCCTGGGCTGCACCAGCAGCTGTGGGATCAGGTGGCTTTTCTTCCCAAGGCCCAAGCTACACGATTCTGTCCTGCCATCCTTCCTCCCTCATCTTTCCCACAACTGATCAGCATGCACGCTGTTGGATGCTGTCCGCCTGCCAGGGAGAGTGAGGGAGAGGATACTAGGTAATCTACAGCCGGCATGATGACTTTGAGGAGCCAAGTTGTTACCTCCCATTCCCTCTCACCTCACCCTCTTCCCCACAGTCATAATCCCGGCGCTGTCAGTGAGCGGAGAGTTATTCTCTGAGCGGAGAGAGGGCATTTTGTCACAGAGATGAAAAGTGGGGGAAAAGAATGTGGGCAGCTGAGACCTATAAACTTGCTTTATTGCATTGCAGAGAGGCGCTTCTGTGGAGCACATGCTTTTAATTAATGATGCCCCCACCTGACCCTGTGCTACTTTGAGTTGTACATCCAACAACAAGAGAGGTGTGAGCCTCAAGCAGAGATCTGCTTGGCAGTTTGTCGACTGTGCTCCATCCTGGAGCTGAAAAAAGACAATGAAATTCACAGCTGCAATATTGGCCTATAATGTTTAGCATGATCACTTTTTTAGCTGTCACAAGGTATGAAAACTTTCAAAGTTACATGCAAATCGGAAAAAAAACGGATGCCAGCATTCAAGTATACTGTTTGATTATCACAAACTAATGCTTTTGACAAGTCAGTGTAGAATGCATGATGAATGGCTAACTGCTTGAAAAATACATGGGTGGAAAAAGTGCAGGCTAACATCAAAAGCCATCACACAAAAGACAGGAAGACCAGCTGTGTAAAAAATTGATCAGGCACCTAAAGCTAAAATTAAAAGAAATATAGAAGAAAACAAAAAAGGAATCCGTTATAACTCATCATAAAGAACAGAGGGGGGGCTTCGCTTTCACAAGATAACTCCTGAAATATAGATTACTGAATTTGAGACCTGGAATGACCGTTGTTCTGTACCAAGTCTGTCCCTCTTAGCTGTGATGGTCCTTCATATTGGGTCATGTATTATAGATGCGACAGCACAAGGAAGCGGGAAGAGTTCCCTGTCCTCCGCTGTATTATTAATCGTTCAACACTTGATCTCAGACCTTTGACCTAGGAGCTTTTTTTTTGTTTGAGGTATCTCAAACAGGCTGTACAAACAACCCAAAAAGATATGACGAATAAAAGAACAGGTCATTACTTCAAATCGATGTTAGAAGCAAAGGTTCTGTCCTTTGCGGTGGTATGGCAAAAGCCTTTCAAACGATTAGTCACTGATAGGATGTGTATGTGTCTCTGCTGGCATAAGACGGACAATTTATTGCTGCAAGGGGCTTCTTTTAAAGTGTTCAGACAGTTTGGTGCCTGGTGTGTGAAATCTGCGATATCAATACTGAAATTGGACTCTCTCGCTCTCTCATTGTCTCCCACACACACACACACACACATACGCACACACAGTTCAGGAGACAAGTACAATGAGCTTGAACTGTTTGCTCAGGCTTAATGTTCCGGGTTTATTTCATTGAAACTATAGCTACTGAGGCTACAACTGTAAAATTAATAAAAAAACAATAAAAAAAAACCCCAACCAAACAATCCCTTTAGCTAAAGTTCTCAAAGGATAGCAGTAACTGTGTGTGTGTGTGTGTGTGTGTCTTAATCAGTCTAACAGCATGATCCCCATTATAATATGCCTCAACAACTAGCAGATGGATTGCTGTAGATTCTTGCACAGACATTTTTTGTCTGTATTGATGTTGACTTTTTAAAAACTCAAACCTTTTCATGAACTGCCACCACCAGGTTAGCATTTTGGCGATTCTCTGATATATTCACATAAGCATGTCTTAGGGAACTGCTAGCATTGCTGCACCTTCTTAATCTAATTTATTGCTGATGCAATGACCTTCCTCTCAGCTTGCCTTTAGCATCTCTAAAGGATCCAACGTCTTAAAGCTCTACTTTCTCTTGTGAGTGTTACATAACGGTTCATCTATCCATTTCGCTTGTATAAATGCATTGAATTTATCTTTGACCATCACAAATTGTTGAATTTAAAGGTGCAAAAAAAACCAAAATAAAAAATCAAGATCCTGGAATGTTTAAATCAGCTTTATAAAATTATCAGCAGCAAAGGATTTAGCCCGAGGACCAAAAAGCAAATCTATACTAACTGTTTGTATGTATAATGTTAACAAAATTGCACTTTTAAATGTCTGATTTAACTTCACGGCACATTTCACAGACATCACGAGGCTGGAAATAGATCGCTGCATATACCGTATACAGTGGTCACTAATCAGTGTGTCCTGACAAGTTGCCATCATACAGTGTGCATGTAAATCCCCCTGAGGATGGAATTAGTCGTGTTAATACCGACTTTTTAATTCCATCAGATGTTAGCGAGGGGGAACTAGAAAAGCAGTTATCCAAGTGCCAAAGCTGGAATGCGGATCATGTATTTTTAATGAGCTCATAGTAAGATCAGACGTGGAAACGGACTAAAACATCTCTGGGATATTTAGTTCCTATAAAAGCCACAAATGAAATGAACAAATGTTTTTGGTTATGAAGTCAATAGCAGTGGTGGGAGTGAGGGAGTTTGGTTTGGGAGGGAGGTTGAGCTGACTGTGACCTTTAGATGGTTGTTATATCAAACAGTGGGGGGGGGGCTTCAGCTCATGTGAGGCTATTTCCAGCAGCTGAGTTTTACAACACAAAGTGTTTGAAAGCACAAGAAAACACAAGACAAACATATATATTACTAACCACACTCTTTCCAGCATCATGCACATTATGTCCTGAGGTTATTTAATGGGTATTTAATCTTCTTCCAAAATGCATATATGTTTTGAACTAGTGCTCTGCAGAAAAACTGCTAATGTAAAGGAATGTGCCGATGTTGCACAAACCTTTTTCCAGTGTTCTGCAGTTCTGTATCTTGAAGAACGTGTGTACAGAGAGATGCCTCCGAGCGATAAGCAATTCTGAATTGAACTGTACAACAATTTCCTTTCACTCATGTTCTTTGAAATGTCAGCTGTGTGTGTGTTTTTGTGCGACTGGGTGTAAGACTATAGAACAATATTGACAGGATTAAAAATAAAATGTGGCTTTTTGACTATGACAAACTGTTTGCTTAATAGGATAATAAATATATGTTTAATGTAAAAAGCTACAGTCTAAACATTTTGCTTTGAATTGCAGTGGATCTATAGATGCTGAACTTTCCATTTCATATAAGTTAAGGCTGTAACTTATCTGCTCCATTATAGCTACTCTGCGGGAAGCATGCTGAAATTATGAAAATGAGGCACTATAGTACATTTTAGTAGTTTAGTTGTAAACTCAAACTTTTTTTTAAGTGTCATTTTATCGTGGTGGAGGATTTGAGTGCCGCTTGACTGATCCCAGGAGCTACCCTCTCAGGGGCATTCTGTCTGTGATGCGTTTCCCATAATTATTGCGGTCGTGGGTGAGAGACCACACGTGCCTACGAGAAGAACAACAGGGAACCTTCTCATGAGGCCTAGCCAGCTCAGCTGTCAAAAAACCCACATGGGGCTGCTTTCCTTTGGGTCCACCACCTGCAGGATGAACTGTTCGGGTCTGGTGAGCTTTGGACTGGCAGAAGACAGAAGCTTGGCGATCCAGTTCCCAGCCACCAAAACTGACTTTAGTGACATAGCAGGGGAAAAAGAAAGCAGGAACCTGATGTTAAGGCAGTTAGTTTATTGGTCAGCCTTGTTTTCCTGTCTTCACCAAAAGCATCTGCACGGACAGCATGCTAACACAGAGCTAGCAAAGAAACCAGAGTGATGCTAAAGTTGAGCGAATGCGAGAAAAGAAGCTGAATTTCAACAGCTAAAAAAAGACAAGGAGGAGCAGTCAGCGGGCTTCATTCCTACCTGTAAGGAGAAACGCTGTGGCTGCATTTTAACTTTCCTTTGTGTTGTCGGCTTTGTGTTCACATGTAAACACTAAAGGATCGTTGTGTGTCATCATTAGGATAGCGATTTGTGTTGGTGTGTGGAACAAGTAATTACATGACAATGTGTTTCACATAATTTATCGAATAATGCAAAAGTATTGTAAAAAATTATGGTGAGTAATTAAGTAACGTACTGCATTACTTTTAAGAAAAGTAATGCGTATTGTGTAATACATTACTCTTTGTGAATAACAACCCCAACACTGGCCATGAGCTGTGGTAAATGACAGAACTCTTCCACCACAGGATGCCCGAGTTCACACTTAGAGAAAGGGTGCTTGATTATTCAGCAGGGGCTCACAGTCGGGCTGCTGCACTTCTACATTGTGAAGTGCCAGCTGAATTGTTTCAAGTATGGTTAGGATGCTTCCCTCTTTTGGGCAGGTTCTTCCATTAGGAGGCAGTAAGGCAGACCCAGGACACACTAGAGACATTTGTCTCAGATGGCCTGGGAATGCCTTGGTATCCCCACAGAACAGCTTGTGGTGAGGGTGGGGGAGTGTTGGGGGTGGGCGTAAATACTGGATAAACTGATTAACAATAACAGCGGCAAAATTATTTTGGGCTTCTTGATAACTTACAATGTTTATTTAGAGCAAATGATATTGATTGCACTATGTTGCGTACAGATGCATGCCCACATGTGTATGAATATGTTTATTTAGAGTTAGACATATACATATAGTTAGAAATAAATAAGTTAGACTTTTCACTGAAAGCAATTGCATCTATTGCAACAAAGTTTTTCCGTAGCTGAAATACTGAACTTTTGCTGCACCATATAATTTCGGTGCACATATGTGATTATTTTGTCCTAGATGAAACAGTTGCTAAGCCAGTGGGCTTGCAAGTTCTCTATCAGCATGAGCACAAATGTATAACCTTTTAAACAAAGGCTCTGTTGCTCTGCCTCAGGCTACACTTGCCAGTTTGCTTTCTTGTCAAGGCAGAAAGGAAATGTACATAAGAGAGAACTGCGCATAGATGAAGAAGAAGAACATTGGTGACAAGTCAAAACTCTGACAGACAGATGTTGAGTAGCTGATAGCATTCTATTTACATGCCTGGAATACAAATTTACACATCAAACACTTGCTCAGTTTATTAAAAAGGCATGTGTTTTCATAAGATGTCTTCTGTTGCCAACAGAAAGGGAAATAAAAACAGTAATCCAACCTTTTTAGCATATTTCCACACAGAACGTACACACAACAACAAACGAACACCGTGGAGAATCCACATGAGCAGGAACAAAATATTCCCAGTATGTGCACAGAAACGACATACAAATAAGTATTTAGATCTGATACCAGTTCTTGTAGTGATTTGTTCTTTTTGATTGTGATCTATTTTATTGTGTTCAGTAAAGCACTTTGTAAATATCTTTTAAAAAGTTCTGTGCATTAAAAAATTATTATTATTAGCGTTATTATTAAAACTGATTTCTTCAGTTCAGTCCTTGCACTCAGTTGCTTAAAATGTGATGCTTGCACTGGGATCAGTTGTTAGGTGCACACATGTCTTGTCCTCTTAAACCATCTTGTCTCATCTTATCTAATCTCAACTGAGATTAAACCATGCCCTTACATTCAATCGGCCTCTGTACGCTTGTGAAATGCCTGCTGTCAAATTTCTGCTTTTGCTCTCAAAATCTTTTTATGGTGTTGACCAAATTAAATCATCAGCAACTCGCAGGCACATCCTCTTTATGTTGTAGAGAGTGTTGTTGCTGTACATTTGATAGGGTCCATCCAGTCCCATCCCTCCAGATTTGTATCACTTCTTTCACAACTTGGTGCACAGGAATGGCGAAAGTACAAGACCTAACTGCTGTAAACTATACATTTTTTAAAATCTTAATAACAGCTTAAAAGCTGTATGTGTGAATAACCACTGCTGAGATTTACTGAATGGTGCATTCACTGTGTGTTCTTTACCTAAGAACGGCAGTCCCTATTTAAAAGTTAGATGTCTGATTGGGATCAAATGAAGAAATTGGTCAAGTTTAGGCTGATTTTTGGTTCCTGTTTTTGTCTGCATCCTTTCTTATGTCTCTTTCTTGTTTCCAAAATTGCACATACTCGATTCTTCTGCTCGACTCCCCCATGTGTGTCTCCTCCTAGAGATGTGAGCACAGGAGCTGAGGAAGACACACAAGGAGCAAAGTGTTGAGGCAACAAACGTTCAACAAAATGAGACTGCCTTATCCTGGAGCTGTAATTTTAAAGTGATTTTATATTAAACATGACATTTGACACAAGTGTATCATGAGTTGCTTAGCTATAGCCCAGCTACAACTCTGTGCTTATATTTAATTTTAATTGAATTCACAACATGGGACAGTGTGAAAAGATTTCTGTGTAGCATTTTTCAATCACACAATGAGACAAGGTCATTCAAAATGACCAAAAGAACACACAGATGAAAATGACTAGTTGTTTAAATGGTCCTCCTCTCACCATGGTTTGTATATTGCACCTGTGTACCACACCTCTTTTAAACACTCGAGGTTTCCAAAAACATGTACCTGTGCATCCTCGATTATCTGGTAAGCCTCCTCTCTCCTGTAAAAACAAAAGGTTTTCTAAGGACTCTGTGCAAGTGCTGTGAAAAACTAGGTGCACCCTTACTGCTTCCATAGGAAGGGTAAGTACCAGCCAGCTACTGCTCATCTGATGCACTAGATTAACCAATCATCAGCAAGATGATCAGAGGTATTAACAGTTTGCTGGTCTGCTGGTGTGTTAACACTCCACTATCTTCCCAGGGCTGGAAATCCCAGCAAATTCATCCCAAGGTCAGATCATGCAATGCTCACACAAATTAGAAAAAACCCAAGAGCTACATCTTAGACTCTACAGGCCTTAGTTAGCATGTCAAATGTTAACGCTGCAAATTACAGTCATTGAGTCGATCATATACTCCTCTGTATACCAAAGTATTCTAGATTCAAATGTGAGGACATCTGTCTGACAGTTATATCCTGGATGAAAATGGGTCATTCAACAGGACAATGATCAAAGCAGAGCTGCAAAACTATAACAATATGGGCCAAAATTGCTCCACAACCATGTGATGAACTGAGAAAGTCATACAGAAAAATGATTGTTCAGGTTACTGCAGCTAAAGGTGCTTCTACAAGCTAGTGAATCATGAATTGTACATAGTTTTTTGATTGACCATGAATGATTTTTGGCATCTCAGGCAGGAGCAGGGACTACAAAGGAGCATATTAATGATATAAGAAGCTTGTTTTCCCCTTTTTTATGACCGTCTGCACCACCTAGTTTCACATGTTTGTGTTCACTTGTATCCTGCCTGGTCTGTGTGTGTATATACTATAGTCATCTTGCTTCTCCACTTGTCAGCTGTTAGTCTGTTTACTCATTCTTTGACCTTCTTTTATCCACTTTCAGATTCCTGTTCTGTTCAACTGCTCGTTGAAGTGTGTTTACCTTTAGTTTTGGTATCAGCCATTAAAAGCTGGCATTGTGCTTATGTAACCTTCCCCAGTGTTCTGCATTCGGGCTCTCTCTCCAGCACTCTGTTACCCGATCTGTTAAATTTATTCCAGCTAATATCTATATATCTATATCTATATATCTATATATCTATATCTATATCTATATATCTATATATATCTATATATACACACATATATGTGTGTGTGTGTGTATATATATATACACACACATATATATATATATATA
>VOQK01040528.1:25278-41771 GCA_015052645.1 Benitochromis conjunctus
GTTCCCCCCCAACAAAAAAAAAAAAAAAAAATAAAAAGGGAGAAAGGAAGAAAAAAAAAAAAAAAAAAAAAAAAAAAAAAAAAAAAAAAAAAAAAAAAAAAAAAAAAAAAAAAAAAAAAGAGTGCTTGGACACTGCTGGCATAATGACCAGGTTTTTGACGGGGCTCCCACACAAACGCAAAGCAGAAGATGAAGCATCGCTAAATATGTTTGCAAACCAACTTCTTCCAAGCCAAAGACTAGAAAATATGATGAAGCATATCTTGCCTTTGGCTTCGCCTGCATAATGGTGGTGCCAAGGTAGGTAGACAGAATTTGTTTCCCCTGCATCAGGAGCCCACGTTGGGCTGTCCAAATCACAGGCAAACAATATCCCACATTCTTGATTTTTAGTTCACAAACACTTCTTATAATGACTAACTACTACTACTAAATAACATCAGGCTGATCCTGCCACAATTTGCTCCCCCTGTCCAAATCATGGACAAACAGTATCCCACAGTTTTTTATGGTTATAAACACATTTTGCACAGAGAGGCATGTTTTTGAAAAATGCATTGATATCAATGTTGAATATTATTACACAGGGGGAAAAAAAACAACTACATGTAAAATAAATACACCATAAATATGGCTTGTTTTTCTCTTATTTCAGGCTACGTCCACATGTACATGGGTATTTTTGAAAACTGAGATTTTCTGTTTTCGTTTAAAAAAAATAAAATAAAAATCCCGTCCACACGTGCAGTTTTGAAAAAATATCTCCGTCCACATGTAAATGCAAAAAACAAAGTCAAACGCTGTCAAGAACATGATAAAATCCTAACCATGTAGATGTCCAATCAGAAGTCTAGAAGAGGAAACAGGGTTTTGTACACTCGCAAAAAAAAGTACTAGTTTTTGTGTTTTTCTGGAAACACAGCTAACTTTGTGTTACTTTTCAAGTGCCTTCATCATTTTAAATGTTAATAACTAAAGACAGTATTTTGGATTTTGTCTCACTGGCTCCCTTGGCCAGAGTTTATTCAACAAAGAAAGAAACTGATGACATAAGATTGTTGGGTTTTTCTTTGTATGTATTATTGTATGGTCTATCTTAAAATATAAAGTGCCTTGAGGCGACTGTTGTTGTGATTTGGCACTGTATAAATTGAATTGAATTGAATTGAACGTGCACATAAACATTTCTTAAAAAGACATTGCATAACATAGCCTTTTCCTATTTATATGCCACTCTGTCAGCGTAATAATCAGAGACATTTATTAAGTGGAAATTATTTCCCAAATAAATTGTTTTTTTAAATAAATGATTTCTTAATACTTTCCAGAACTTTTGTGCTGATGTATTTGTATTCTTCTCTCCATCAGACAGAGCTTGATAAAGTTCATAAGTTGCGGATGGGAGTGGGAAATGGGCTGCATCAGGATGTGTGGCAGGAGTTCCAAAGTCGCTTTGGGAAAATCAAAATGTGTGAAGTATATGGCTCCACTGAAGGAAACCTGTGTTTCATGAACCACATTGGCAAGATTGGATCAGTAGGCCGCTCCAACTTCTTTTACAGGGTAAGTGCATGGAAATAAGCTATTCCATGTGTGTGTGACCAAGCCTACACTCTACTCTTTAGTAGACTAACACTACCTTCTTGGTGTGTGCTCTCATAAGAGAAGATAGACAAAAGCAAATGATTATAATAAATCATGCCATAATGTCAAGTAATTTGACACGTCAGTAGAACTGCACAGATTCACTTCACCATCATAACAAAAGAATTTCTTTTCAAGGAATGCTTATTAAGGGAAGCTGCATTTGTAATGACATCAAGCTCTTAAATAAGTCTGAAGTTTTACTTGGTGGTCATAGATCTTAAACCATTGAAACATCCAATAAAGTGATTCTAAATATTTTTGTTCAATACAAGACTAAACAAAGATGCAGCTTTGGAATTTGTCCACGATTCTTGTGTAAGCGGAGCCAAAATATGTGAGTTTCATTATTCACATGTTACTATCGTCATAGTAAGTATTGCGTGTTAAACCTCAATAAATCTACTATTTCATGTTGTTAAGCCCCAAGGCAAGTGTGAAATTCTTCTTCTTGCTGTACACAGACACATAAACCAAAACCTGATTTTTATTTTAGTATTTACTCCAAATGTGTAATGATTTATACATTTATCTAACATTTATCTAAGAAAAAAGAGCACACAGAGTTTGTGGCTCCCATCAAAGGGCAATGGCTATACTTAATTTTTAATGTTTTATGATGGTTTATATTACAAAATGTTGATGTCAGCCTTTTATGGCATTATTGTGACATCGTAGGACACTGTATTGAAAAAATATGAATTGTGTTGTACAGCTCCTTTTATATAATATAAAAACTTTGCTTCGATCCTGGAAAAAAAGACAAATCCTTTTGGGGTTGCATTAGAAAAGATATCCATGGTATAAATTCTGCAAAAAACAAACATTCAATGCTATCCACAATGGCAACTGTTTGTGAATAAGGGAACACCTGAAAGTTGCTTGGCAGACAGATGGAAACTGCACCAATGTTGTTGGCTAACACTAAAGTAAGCTAATTTAAAGCTAATTTAGCATTAATTACCGCATCAACGAGCGATGGCTGGGGGGGATCTGCTGATTCCAGGTTGCTTTGATAGTGGCCTTCAGCTTGTTTGTATTTTTGGTCCAGGTGGTTTTTTGTAGTAGTGTTGGCTCAGTGGGCATGTGCTGAGTCCTTCTGGAAAAGGAAATTGGCTTCTCCATACAGCTTGTCAAAAAATAGAAGCATGAAGTGCTCTCATATCCTATGGTTAATGACTGTATTGACTTTGGACTTGATAATATACAACATCTATGTCTGTCAGATGACCCCAGATCATTCCAGCCTGTGGAAATATCACTCTTCACTTCAAACACCTCAGATTCTGTGCCTCTCCACTCATCCTCCAGATTCTAGGATCTTGATTTTTCAAATGAGATCCAAAGTTTACTTTAATCTGAAAAGACTTGGAACCACTACAATTTGAAAAGACTTCAGATTGCAACAGTCTAGTTTTTTTCTCCTTAGCCCAGTTAAGATGCTTCTGATGTTGTGTCTGGTTCAGGAATTGTTTCATTTTAACAACAAAACAGTTGCAGTGCCTTTCCTGAAGATGTCTGTGCATGGTGGAACTTGAGTCATGGTCACTAACCTTAGTCTATTGCTAGTGAAGCATTCCCAACTTCTTGAGTTGACACTTCTTGACAATATTCTCCACATAACCCCGTTTCTTTACCAGACTTTTGCCCATCCACGAATACAGTTAAGTCTATTATTTGTTGGACAAAGATCATTTTAATAATATTGCCTTTCTAAACCACTGCAGAGAATTTTAAAGCAAACTGTCACGGCTGCGACGGCAGATGTGTGGAGTGATGAGAGAAAGGACTCAAGTGCAGGCATTGACTTTACTGAGAGTGAGCTTTTATTTGCAGTTGGTGAGGAAATGACTGGCGTGGAGCTAACAGAACCTAAACTGGGAAAACTAAAACCTAACACGAATCTGAAACTAGAAACCTGGAAATGCGAGGAGACAGGGAGCAGGGCTAACGCAGGGCATGACAACCACAGAAAAACACACACCATAAATACACAGAGGGAAACGAGGAGATGGCAGACAGGCAGGGAACACAGCTGACTCTAATCAGATGAGACGAGAATGGGAGGAAGCAAAACAGAATACATGACATAAGCCATGGACTTTCAAAGTAAAACAGGAAACACAACAACTAAACTCAAAACACGTAAGCTTAACACAGAGGGTGGGGAGACATAGAGACCTGAAACGTGGGACAGGAAGGCACAGAGTAGACACATCACGGAACACAGGAAGCCTAAGAACTAGAACTCAGCTAAGGAGCTAGACATACTGAGATAGAAATCAAAACACTAATAGTGATCAACCATGATGGAATCAAAAACTAAAAGTGCCAAACTCAAAACACTGGGTCATCGACCCAGGACCATGACACAAACAGTCAATAAATGATTGATGTTAAGACAGCTTTCATTCAAGGAGTTTTACAGAAGCACTGCATTCACTTTTTAGGAGTCACAGACATTTTTTATACATACATTTTCTTGGAGGAGATAGCTCAGTAGGTAGAGTGCTCGCCTCATGATTGGGGGTTCGAATCCACTGAACCGCTTCCCCTCAGGTACCCCTGAGCAAGGTACCGTCTTCACTGAGTGAATGGGTTACATAGCGTCAAAGTCATATTATAAGGTAAAGACCATACAATAATTAAGAGAAAAACCCAACAATCCAACAACCGCCTTTGTGCAAGTAGTTTGAAACAACTGAAAGGAAAAACTCCCTTTTAACAGGAAGAAAGCTCCATCAGAATCGGGCTCAGGGAGCAGCAGCCATCTGCCGCGACTGCTTCTGAGTGGTTCATAATTTGACTGCTGGTAGAAGTAGCAGTGTTGCTGCTGGTAGAAGTGTATGTGGCTACACTCTGCTCAGATTCAGATTCAAAACTGCTGCAAAACTGAGTGGACAGCACTCCACAGTGCTAATAGATAATGACCAACACTGTATAACAAAAGTAGCCCAAGGATATATTTAGGATATGGGATATTCTTCAGTGCCAATTCTGTTGCATCATCTCAACCCAGTAGAGCCTACTTTTCTCAATCTGTTTATCTGTTTTCATTTGAGAAGTACACAGCTTAAAGGATCGAAGGCAGCATGTCAGGTGAGGAGCGAGGCCAAGAGCATCCTCATCAGGGTGATCGTAAAGTAAAAAGTTGTCATACATTCAATATGTCATACATTGTAATACTAATGTCACATTATTAAACAACTTCTTACGTAGTTATACTGCTGGCCCTTAGGAAGAGCTTATTTTATGTGGTAAGCCTGCTGTGACTGTGGAGAAGAATGACTAGTAAAGTTGCTTTACTGTGGCTTTGGTAGGTATTAATGCTTGTTGTTGTTAATCAGTGGAGTTGCGTAAGAGTGGATCCATGTATTTGGCTCTAATCTCTGACTTCAGCTATTCTTAGATGTGTCCAGCTGACTTTTCATCTGACCCACAATGTTATAAAAGAAGCTGTAAAAGTGAAGTTATAAAACGCATGATTAAAAGGAGTGTCAGTTCTGTAACACCCAATTAAAATTTATTGTTTAGATTTCTTTTGTTTGTGTACAATTATGAAAATGTTATGTAATAATGAGTGTCTAATGAATATGAAGTGTACTTTTAAAGAAGTCCAAGATGTACTATAAAATTAGAGGGGCATACATTGTAACCCTTGCCCACCAGTGGAGAGCTTGAACCTTATACTTTATATCAGTGTTTCCCAACCACTGTGCCGCGGCGCATAGGTGTGCCATGAAAAATGATCAGGTGGAAGATTATCTGGTTCCAACCTGATTAGTACTCTAAGCGATTGGTGTGAGTAACGGGCAGAATAATTACATTTCTCTCTTCCACTAGAGGGCAGTACAGCTACCTGCTCTAATTAAATGGGTTGCCAACTGCCAGTAAAACAGATGATCAAGAAGAAATCACGTAGTCATGCGGCGAGTGAGACAATGCTGTGATAAATATTTGATAGATAAATATTTGAAAAGAAAAAGTAGTCAATTTATCTATCTGACCTGGGTCCTGGAGAAAATTCCAACCCAGATGAAGGTCCTAGTGGTCAGAAGAAAGCAAAAAAGCTATACTGGGTACAAACTGAACTAATTCCACTATGCCTGGTGCGGGGGGAAAAGTTATCAATATGCTTTTTCTGACATTTTTGTTTGGTGGTGTGCCGTGTGATTTTTCTAATGTGAAATATGTGCTGTGGCTCCAAAAGGTTGAGAAACAGTGCTTTATATATACTATATATACTTTACCTTTTATGTTACATTACTTGGTTATTCATTAGTTACACCTTACTAGTATTAGTTTGGACCTCCTTTATAACTGCCCTAATTATATTCAGTTTCTATATTATATTCAGTTTCTACATCACTAAAATGCAAATTGTAATGACGATTGATCAAGGCCATGAGTACCATTCATAGAGAGTTGGGGAATGGCTGCAATCACAGCATTGTAAGATGTTGAAAGATGTACCCTTAGGCTCCCTCTTCGATTCAGAGATGCTCGTTCCCTTTCATTTGCATTAAAAGGGAAAAACCAGCTTCCCTCCCTGTCCAGGATGTGTACATTCTGTAGAGTCCTGGCTTGACGAGCTCTTTTGTGTTGTTGACACCAACAACCATGCTACATTGAAAGTGACTTAAATCCCCTTTCTTAACCATTCTAGTGCTCAATTTCAGCTTTAGTTTGTCATCTTGACCATACCTAAACACAAAATGCACTGAGTTGTTGCCATGTGATTGGCTGATTAGATAAGCATTTTGAGTGCTCAGGTAGGGAAGAAAAGCACTATCTTAAGAACTAGTCCATTTTACATACTGCATATGTGTTAATAAACAGCTGAACAGATGTATCTAATGAAGTGGCTTTAGTATCAGTATATATAAAAGACAAATAAACATATTTTTTATTTATTAATTTAATTTAGTTTGAAAAATATAAGCCTTGAAACTAAGTCTTTGTACGTGGCATGGATGTCATGTGGCCATCTGATCACATACCTTGTCAATCAAATGTCTTATAATAGTAAACAAAAACAAAGACTCATGTACTTTTAGACTCATCTATAAAAGTAAATATTATATTGAAATTACTAATAGTATTTTCAGTTATTTGTCTAAAATTGGGGAGTAGTTTATATACAGTGGGGTAAAAAAGTATTTAGTCAGCCACCAGTTGTGCAAGTTCTCCCACTTAAAAAGATGAGAGAGGCCTGTAATTTTCATCATAGGTATTCCTGAACCATGAGAGACAAGATGAGAAAAAAAAATCCAGAAAAATCACATTGTGAGTACTGTGCTAAGCCTAAGCCTTTTATTAGTGTGAATGCTGATTCAGCATTAGCACTAGGAACTAGTACAAACAAGATAGCCTTAAGTTTTACGTTTTCTAGTGCTAACTTATACAGAGAACAAATGCAAAACCAGAACATTAAAATCTATTAAATCCATTTCCAATTCCAATAGTCAATCATTATTTTCTGTTGCTTTTTTGTCGTATCCTCACCCTCCCTCTCTCACACATACACACACACACACAGCAGCTTACAGTTGCCCAATATTAAAGCTTTTGATTTGATATTCTTGAGTTAAGACATTTAAAAAACATGACTGAGGTCTTAAAGTGATTCAAAATGTGTGAGCTTTGTTATTTATTCTGAAAATCTTCTGACTCTAAATCTACTTTTTTTTAAATTAGTTTGTTTCTGTTTGTTTTACACACATTTTAATTTGTCCTAAAACATTCCGTATTATCATTCTCCTTAATCTTTAGGCTGAGCATCTACATAATCATGCTTTGCTGGAATTATTTAATATTTATCAATGCACTGTTTGTGTTTTTTCCCATCAAATGCAGATTAAATGTAACACTTCTCCATCTTTGTGTACTTCAGCTTTCAACAGTTCTGCACTTTGGCTTTCAGGAAAATGAGTATTTTAGCAGCTTCAACAATTTTCCCAAATATTTCAACGATTCAACTCAAATCATTCAGCTTTCAGCAATTCACACTGCATTTTCTTTAGTGAATGCATTCTCTTTGTCTATATTTTTCTAGGAAAATGTGAAATGTTGTCAACTGAAAAATATACAAACATGGAAAAACAGTGTACAAAGCAAAGCAGGGCTTTTACAATTCAAACAACCTGAAGGTCAACATTCGGCATGAGCACTATTCTTCGTCAACACATCTGAAATCTCTTAGGCAAGCTTTCTTGAAATTCTTTTCAGTAGTCTTCAAGTTTTCAGCTAATTGCTCTTGATGTGTATGTGTAGACACAACACTGGTTGTTATATGTAAGTCTGGCTCCTTTAAAACAACATATGAAGAAACATGGGTTTATTCATACATTTTTCATAGTACTGTATTGTATCCAGTCTTCCATATTGTTTATATGTATGTGAGCATTTCCTCTGTAGTTGTGAAAATCATTGAGCTAAATTGTATCTATGTATCGTTCCTTGACAAACAGATTAGTACAATATATGGGCTTCAGTGTATTTGCTGGTGTTTGTACACTGCAAAAACTCAAAATCTTCTACCAATCTGGTAATCTTGAGCCAAGTATATTTGTCTTATTTCTAGTCAAAATAATTTCATCACGCTCATCACAAGACACAATCAGCTACAGAGTAACATTTCAGTGAGATATAGGAGCTTGTTTTTAGACAGTGCATCTTGAAACTAGAGAATTTTCACTTGTTCCATTGGCAGATTATTTCACTTGATACAAGATTATTTCACTTGATACAAGATCTTTTTGCTTGAAATAAGTGAAAAAATGCTAGTCTACATCTTTTTCTTGTGTCCTTGTGTGAATGGGTGAACAAGGCAGGTGGTATAAAGTGCTTTGAGTGCTCAGGTCAAGTAGAAAAGTGCTATAAAAGAATCAATCCATGAATTATTTAGCATTTAGTTTCATTACTTATTGGTTAACAAAAGCTTGACTGACTGACTTTTGTCATTCCTTCTATACACCAACACTGTACATTACAACAATACTGAATACTGCAGGAAAAGTACACATTGCAGAATCATGCTGTTCTGCTGTGAATGTTGCAGAACCTCTTCCCAGATGTCAGACGTGAGAACAGACCATGGTGGGGATGAGAGGGTTTCTCTATGATTTTGTTTGCTCTGGTCAGCTAGTGTTTCTGCAGAATGTCCTTGACGGGGGAATGTGAACATGCATTGATCTTCTCTGCTGCAAGAAGTGCAGACGATGCAGAATTCGCTTAGCAAGAGCTCTGATCTGCAGGGCACTCTGTCCTGCAGATCAGAGTCCAGAATAGCCCACAGATTTGCTGGGCTATTTAGCTATTTTCATTGAAACTAGCACATTTTAATGTCTATAGAGAGTTAATGCCATCTGCTGAGATTCTGAAATTATGTATAAAGTTGTTTTTTTTTTGTTTTTTTTTACTGTGACTACAAAAGGTATTGATTTTTTTCAAGACTTTACAGTTACTTAGATACTTCTCTCAATCCACATGGTGTTCCAGTCCTCATAGTTGATTACACTATTCATTAGTTACCCACCATAACACTATTTTCTTTTGACATTTTGTGTAGCTCCTGTTTATGTATGATTTGGTGAAGTATGACATTGTGAAAGATGAACCAGTGAAAGATCAGTATGGTTTCTGCCAACGAGTGAACAAGGGTAAGGTTGGAATACAAATTTATTTCTTATTCTTCCCTTTTAAACTTGAACTTTTTGAACAAGTATTTGTATTGATTTTGGACTTCTGTTATTCTCAGGTGAGACGGGGCTTTTACTTTCCAAGGTCAGCGCTATTAGCCCATTCTTTGGCTATGCTGGAAGCAAGCAACTGACTGAAAAGAAGCTGATGAGAAACGTGTTTGTCAAGGGTGATGCCTACTTTAACACAGGCGATCTCATGGCGGAAGACCGTGAGGGCTTCATTTGCTTTAGAGACAGAGTGGGAGACACGTTCAGGTACTTAGATAAGATTTTTTAGATGTTCTTAGATTTGAATTGCATACATTTTCAATAATGCGGGGAAATAATACTTTCCCTTTAAAATTCTAAAAGGAAATTGCGTTAGTGCTCAAATAAAGGTTCCAGTGTTATTGTTTTTTCTTGTGTGTGTCAAAAATGAAAAAACATAATGCAGTTTCTAAATGCAGGTGTGGGAAGAAAAAAAACAACCTACATGGAGCTGTGTGGAAAAACTGATTGTCCCATAAAGCTAATAAATTGTTGGGGTACCCTTAGCAGCAACAACTGGAATAAAGCATTTGGGATAACTGGCAATGAGTTTTTTACAGCGCTGTGGACAAATTTTGGCTCACTCATCTTTGCAGAAGTTGTGTGTGGTGTGTTTTAGATCATTGTCCTGCTGAAGAATACAAGTGCGCTTCAGCTTGAGGTTGCAAACAGATGGCTAGACATTCTCCTTCAGTATGTTTTGGTAGACAGCAGAATTCATAGTTCCATTTACCACAGCAAGTCCAGGTCCTGGGGCAACAAAACAGCCCCAGACCATCACACTACAACCACCATATTTTACTGTCGGTATAATGTTACATTCCTGAAATGCTGTGTTACGTTTACGTCAGATGTAATGGGGCACACGCCTTCCAAAAAGTTCAACTTTTGTCTCATCAGTCCACAGAGTATTTTCCCAAAAGTCTTTGGGATTATCAAGATGTTTTCTGTTTCCATTTTTGCCCAGCTCTTTCTTATGGTGGTGTCATGAACCCTGACCTTAACTGAGGCAAGTGAGGCCTGCAGTTCTTTGGATGTTGTTCTGGGGTCTTTTGTGACCTCTTGGATGAGTCGTTGCTGCACTTTTGGGATAATTTTTGGTCAGCTGGCCACTCCTGGCTGGGAAGGTTCACCGCTGTTCCATGTTTTTGCCATTTGTGGATAATAGCTGTCACTGTGGTTTGCTGGAGACCCACAGCTTTAGAAATGGCGTTATAAAGTTTTCCAGACTGAGAGATCTCCTTTGTTTCTTATTTGTTTCTGAATTGTTCCTTGGATCGTGGCACGATGTCTGGCTTTTGAGGCTTTTTTGGTTTATTCCACTTTGTCAGGCAGGTCCTTTTTAAGTGATTTCTTGATAGAGAACAGGTGTGGCGGTTATCAGGCCTGGGTGTGGCTGGAGAAATTTAACTTAACTTTCCAAAGATGTGATACACCACAGTTCATTTACGTTATAACAGGTGGGGCAATCACTTTTTCCCCTCAGGGCCATGTAGGTTTGCATTTTTTCCGCTGATTAATAACGCCTTAATTTAGAAACTGCACTTGATGTTTACTTGAGTTAGGAAATCAGTAGGGGGGCAAACACCCATTCAGATGTTGCCCGGATTAACAAGGTCCAGGTCAGGTGTTGATGAACCAAGACACTGATGAGAAGAAGGCTACTGGAACAAGAAGGCATACATGGACAAGGGGTGACAAGGGGTGACAATAGGGACGTGTTTGAATCCTACTACGCAAGTTCTCCCAGCCTAAGAGGTTATAAGAAAACTGTGTGGAAACTATGAATTCTTTGACACCCAATAGCTAGACTAACATTGAAACAACTAGTAGTTCAGTGTTCCAACATCTGGCAGAATCAACTGTTATCACAATTAAAGATTGACAAGTAATCATCCTAGGTCTATTCTCAGTGGAAGGGGAACAATAGAGTACATGAGAGAAGGATGCGACACATAACACGATGTCCGGCTTGTGGATCTAAGATCAGATCATAGCAGAAACCATCACAGTGGCAAACATCCAAGAAAGAGTCTAAAGCATGAAGAGTTGGACAGTACCAGTCACTGACATGATTCACAACTATTGGCTAAAAAAGATAACTGCATTCCATGAGCACCTGGCAGTATAAATGAAACAGCTGCTAATGAATGAGATATAACCAGACTCATAATCAGACTTCAGCTAACCGAAGACCAGACAGTCATGATCTCCAAGGATCTCCAGAAGGTACCAGTCCCATTCACCTACCCGCCAATAACCTGCCTCAATACAACATCGGAAGCTCCTGTCAGGCTTTATGACCAATGTGCCATCCGAGATCTCTATCCAGAAAAACGACAAAAATACTGCACAGTACCCTACACTCCACCTCTTCTTGAGTTTCGATCTCAGCCCTTGACACTTCTTGAGCTTCTCTCAATATAGCTAGCTTATTACTCCATAAATGCATCTATCACTACAGCCATCTTCCTCCACTGTTTCAATGTTGGTTAGTCATCACCAGTTTGTCTGTCTCTATCTGAAAGTTGCACACGATCTAAGCTCAGTCATTCTCAGTGAGGGCATGTCCCATTTTGACCTTGGGACTTCTAGGCCATACTAGGCACAAATGTTCCTGTGTATTATGCCAGCTACCTGGTTATAGCATTCCATGTATGCCCTGTCTGCTACCATCTTTTACCCTGCTGTTATGGTCTTGCCTGTTGTGATAGACCCCAGCATCTATGGATCTTGTGCTAAAAGCTTGTTCCTCTGCTGCCATGATTAGTGTCTCTGTGCTGTCTTTCAGTCCTGCTTTGTCCAGCCACTGGTAGAATTTCTGGATGTCAGCTAATTGGTCTATCTGATGATGGTATATCCCCGAACAGGACAGTCCGACCTTCAGTTAGCCAGATGCTCAGCTTTTTCAGTTAGTAGGTGTGAATCATGTCAGGACCTGGTACTGTGCAGATCTCCATGCATAAGACCCATTCTTGCATGTCTGCCACTGTGATGGTTACAGGATCCTGTTCAGGGAGCTTGCTGTGGTCTGCTCTTAGCTCCACCAGCCACTGAGCATTGCTATTATCTGTTGTGCCCTTTTCCCATATGCTCTTCCAGTATTGCTTTGTCTTCATCCTTGGTGGGACTGTTCCCATGTTGTTCCACTTCCACACACCTTTCTGCAGCTCAGATAGATGGCTTACTTCCCTGTGTGCTGCCTTGATCTCCTAGTCTCCTTCTCAAGGAAGGGTGCTGGTCATTTTATAGGTAACCATCCCAGTGATCACTGCTGCCATAATTTAGATAAGCTGGCTGGTTTCAGTGATGATCGCAGTAGGGATTGTTGGATGATGTATGCACATCTTCTAGTAGACCTTCAGAGGGTACTGCACATAGTTTTGGTATTTGGCCACCAGGGGTTCAGGTTTCCAGCTTAGCCACGATCCTATCACTCAGGTCAGCTGTTCTTGCACTCAATGCCTTCAACACACCAGGTGTACTTTTGGGCTTGGTACCCAATCTTGAGTACGAAGGCCAAACCAAACATCCTGGCTCTCTTGTCGTAACATTTGTGTTGTACCTCATCATTGTCTAGTTGTGATAGCAGTTGCTTCTGAATGTTGGAACACTGAGCTACTAGTTCTTTTGCCGTCAGTCTAGATGTTGGGTATTGAGGATTCCATAGGTCCCACATCCTCTTCATGTAACCACTTCCGCTGGGGTTACTTGCATAATAGCATTCCAACAGCTTAGAAAAAAGTGCTTGTGTGAATTAGTGAATGAGGCAAGTTGTGTAAAAAGCTTTGAGTGCTCAGAGTAGATAAGAGCTATATAAGAAGTCCATTTAACAGGCCCTGTTCTCATCCCTTGCTCACTTGTACCTGCTTTTTCCAGTAGCCCATTACTCATCAGTGTGTCCTGGTTCCTCAACACATGACGCAGACCTTGTCAATCCAGGTGACGTCTGAGCCATTATGGCTTCAGTTATCTCTCTCTCTTGCTTCTATCATGAGGTAGACTTGGTTTTCTTGTTCACTCCTGAACTTGAACTGCTGCAAACCACTTCAATGCAAGCTGTAAGTCATTTGATGAAGCCACCAGAACCACATTATCAGAAAAAAGCAGATGTGAAATCTTGAGAATAACAGAATGTAAAACCAAGTTCTGTCCATAAAAAATATGAACAGAATCAGTGACAAGGCCCTGGCAACTCCTACGAAGCAGGGAAAAACAAGGGATCAGTTTACCCTGCCTGGGAAAGAGTTACCAAAGGCCCACACTGGAGATACTAATGATTAAACAAAAATTAAAAAAATTAAAAAGGACAGATGCCAGTAGTAACACAGGTTGTTACCATACCAGTGTAAGCCTGGTCTGACACAGTCTACTCTTCTACCAATCACTTTTATTTTCCCCAATTTCAGGTGGAAGGGTGAAAATGTAGCCACGACAGAGGTGACAGAGATTCTTGGGCTGGTAGATTTTATCCAAGAAGTCAACGTGTATGGAGTACAAGTACCAGGTATCATGTTGGCATGCTTAATTAGTAATGCAGTTACTAAGACTGTGAGAACTTGCAATAATAGATGTTTTTTAAATATCCACAATCTCTACTTCGCTAAGTGCTACATTTTTGCAGTCCGTAGCCAATTAAGCACAAGCAGGACCCCCATGTGGTATCAGTGAGAAACAGTAGCCCTTAACATTGATCCATGTTGTTCACAGGACATGAGGGCAGAGGAGGAATGGCATCAATCATTGTAAGACCAGGCTTCATATTTGATGGAAAGAAGCTGTTTGAGCATGCAGTGAAGGACCTACCAGCATACGCTCGTCCACTTTTCATAAGGCTTCAGGTAAAATGACAGTCTGACATTCATTTACAATGGTGCAAAAAATTGTGCTAGTTCTCCCGCTTAAAAACATGAGAGAGGCCTGTAATTTTCATCATACAGTAGGTATTCCTCAACTATGAGAGACAAAATGAGAATTAAAAATCCACAAAATCACATTGTCTGATTGTTAAGGAATTTATTTGCAAATTCCATCCATCCATTCGCTTCCGCTTATCCTATTCAGGGTCGCGGGGGACGCTGGAGCCTATCCCAGCTGTCTTGGGGCGAGAGTCAGGGTACACCCTGGACAGGTCGCCAGTCTGTCACAGGGCTAACACATATAGACAGACAACCATTCGCACTCACAGAACTTGCAGTATAGATGTTTTTTAAATATCCACAATCTCTACTTCGCTCTACTTTGTTACCCACCAGCTCGATAGCTGACCGGGAGGTCAAGGCTCACTAGAGCCGGTGAGAACAGCGCACCCTCGGCACATCGTTTTCAAACCCCCCATGTTTTTTTGCTACTCATGTTAAACATGATATGTAAGTCTCTTAGATAGCTTAAAAATGTTATTGTTTGGCTTTTTTCAGTGTTTTATTTGTTCCTGAGTAAATCGGTTTGGCTGAGATTAGCTGACTCTGGATTAAATCTAACATTAAAAATATTTAAATTCAGGAGGAAACATTTTCACTGGGAACAAAAACAGCGTGTTAATACGTGGAGATTTTGAAGGCTGCTTCAAAAATGATCAGATTATATTTTAAATATTAGTTCAGTTCTCTTCCAAACCCCAGAGACTAGACATGATAAATAATGAAATAAAAGTCTAAATAATAATTCAAAAAACAAAACACTGGGGTCACCGACCCAGGGCCATGACATTTTTAGCCATTCCTAAAAAGATTCATTCAAAAGTTTCTTCTTGCTCTGTGTGCAAGAGATACAATCAATTAACCAGTTGCCTGCATTTTAAAATGAGACAAAATTATGTAGCTACTTGGGTTTTCAATAGCTACAAATTGGGTTTCAGCACCACCAAAGGATCTATGCACACAGTGTCATTTGTCAGTACCGGTACCATATGTATGAAACAGTTAATGCAGGGCTTTTGTTAAAACCACTAAAATTTAAGCTGAAAGACTGCACTTAAATTGCTTCATGATTGCATGATTTAAAAGCCACTGTGATGGCATACAGAGGCAAAACTGCAACTGTGTCGCTATCCAATCACCTAAACATTTTTTTAAATAAAATCTCAAATTATATCATTCAATTTTTTTAACTATAAACTTGAAGCATTATACATCCGGTTAGTGTTAGCTTATGTGGTGCTAAATCTGTGTATGTCATAGCAGCAAAATGTGTTCTTAATGTGATCTCAATCTTAGTGTTTTGTTCCATAAGTACTCAGTCATGTCTACTGAGCAACTATGGGTTGAACCATCAATATGTTTGTACACTGTGTGTGGGTTATTATTCAAAGTCAAGGTCAAAAATCACTTATTTAAACAGTATTTTTATATTTTGTTTATTAGAGAGAATCTAATAAACAGTGATTGATAATCTGAGCGTGATCATTACACTAATCCATAGTTTCAGTTCCATTCTGAATCCATCTGAGCAGCTGTGGCTCTTGATGTAGATAAAGTAGTCAAACAATTTGATGGTTGGTTGTCAATCGCCAGCTGCTTCTTGGCTGAGACACTAATGTGTGGCATAGAATAAAGCATTGTGAAAGTGAATGAATATGCTTTGTAATAAGTGTCACTTTCTGAGCTCACTTTGATCTGAGAAGTCCTATGGAAATATTAATCCATTTATTATTCTGGTCACAGCACTATAATTTGTTGGCATTAACAAGTTTGAGAAAGATTATAATGATGTTACTTAAAGTGTCCTTTTTGTTTCTAACTAAAGATCTGAAATTTTAAACAAGTATAATGCCTGGTGCTACACTTAAATTAATCTGTTTCATTTATTGTATTGTAAATTATTGCATGTATAACTAAATTCTGTTCAAATCTGTTTAAACTCTGAAGCAACTCAGATTGTTTTTTACTCTCAGGAGGTCATGGAAACGACAAGTACCTTCAAACAGCAAAAGTTCCATCTGGTTCAGAGTGGCTTCAACCCCTCAAAAGTCAATGATCCTCTTTATGTGTTGGACTACCAGCAAAAGAGCTACATTCCTCTGACAGACCTGATCTACCAGAGCATCAATGCTGGACAGCACAGGCTATAGAACTCACAAGTATGAGTGTGATACAGTTTTATACAGTTTTCAACAGTGCA
>VOQK01040534.1:3707-17393 GCA_015052645.1 Benitochromis conjunctus
GTTTTCAGAATTAGCATATCTACAGCAGAGCACTGACACATTTTTTGTGTCTGGCTGGTGCACTTTGCAGTGGGGAAAAGTACAAACAAATGCCACATATTGTGTGTATGCCTTTCATTTATATTCACTCCAGAAAGGTATTATATTATTAACATTACCCTCTTATGAAATATTCATGACAGAGCATAAAAATGCATAGTCTAATATCCTGACCTCTGTGTGTCAAATGCATAGCCACTCACACACATGCATACTGAGAACAGTGTGGGCTTTGCTTTCACTAGAAAGCACACCCAACTCTAATTAGGATCGGTCAACATCAAAGCAGTGGTTGGAACCCGGCTGAACATGAACAAAGGTGGAGCTGAAGAGAGACATGGCAAACACAATGGATCAAGTGCAGCTCTTTGCTAAATAAAAGGAAATGGCCACAGAGGGGGGTGGAGCCATATATGAAGCAGATGTTGTCCCGCATCAAAAATCACATCCTGATCAAACAGTGTACTCCACCTCTGACGTGACGGGCCTCCTTTTTGTTATAGGATCTGGAGGCTCACATTTGGTAGCTCTGTTTATGGATTTCATTTAGAAAATAAATGCTATATTTAACAGCCTATTTAACAGTTTATTAACTATTTATTTATTATTAACCTGGTGCCAGCCCGCGGTTCGGCTTCCGCGACTCCCTCCTTGTCGCTACCATCAGCCGCAGTTTTGGCTGTGGGCAACAAGGGGTCTGTTCCCAACAGGCTAATTTGCTGCGCTAGCCATTGTTGGAGACCTTTAGTTAGCTACCGTCCGGCAACGTGAAATAGCTAACACTCCTGTCTGTGTACAGTTAAGCTAGCTAGCCTAAGAAGGTTGAGATATGCCCTTGAACGAGAAATGGTTTTTGAATAACGACTATGTAACAGCACAAGCTATTTAAAGGTTGGGTTGCAATCACCCCCCAATCAGGATTGGCGGAATGAGATACATGCTTCTGAGGAATACTCAGAGAGGTGCATTCCATTTATTTACCCAGGAAATGAAACCCTTGAGACCAGGATTCTCTTTTAAGACAGTGTCCAGGGCCCAGACAGGCAGCATTAACCTAGCATGTTAATGTAAAACACTGTACATTCATACAGTATTGACTTGCTAATTACAACGTAGGCTCACCCTAAATCAAGTCCTGATGCATTGCCTTTCTGGACTCTAATGAGGACCATTGTTTATAAAACGTAGATCATGCTATATTGAAGAAAACTCTACACTAGCGAGCCCATAAACCCATCACTGAGGAAGTTGATGGCCATTTTGTCATAGACATGCATACAACCAGAGTTCTTCTTTATGTAGCCAGAGGAGTCCCCCCCTCTGCTGGCCATTTGAAAGAATGCAAGATTGACACACTTTGGCATTACAATGGCCATCTTTTATATTCAGTCTACGCATAAAAATTATATAGTATATATGCTGATCATATATTGGTAGTCAGATAGTTTTTACTATTATATGGGTACAGACATTTAAAAAAAAAATTTCTCCCATGAATATATCTTTTTGATGCCATCAAGAACGATTTTGCAGAAAGTTAACTCTAGTGTCGATAATTACAGCTCTAACACTAACACTAACAAATGAGCGTGAAAGTCTGTCTATAAAACAAGGGGGCAGGTAATGTAACTGTCTTTTTTCATGACATTTTGACTGCCATGTCATTGTCTCTATTAAAATGGTACACAACTGATCTTGAATTTGCTGATAACCACTGCCGGCAGGACTCAACCCATAGTGATTCAAAGAGCCACAGACAATATGAATCATTCAATCAAACGGCACCACGTTGAGACACTGCCCCTCAAGTGCTGATTAGATGAAAATAAGAGATGGCTGAGCGAACAACAGTGTAATGTATGGAGACAGATCCACTCTTTTATGACATGCTTTATCAAAACAGCACAAAACTCCACAGGGAACTTCTGCAGTTCTGGGAAAACAGTGAGTCTTTGGAAGCTCTGGGCACAAATCATGCTGCTGTAACATGAAGTCACGGTCTTTGTAATGTTCTTAGTGTCCTTTACAGTTCATATCTGGTTATTTTGAAGATTTTCCTGTGTTTTTTACATCCTTCCTTTTTCTTTTTCCCACTCTTTCAGTGTCATGCACAGAGTTGAAATATCTTAATATCCTTTTCTCCTTGATGTGGATTTAGTCCATTCTTGTTTTAATCATTTTTGCCATTTTTCTGTTCAGTCCTCATCACATTTATAATGAAGTCATTTTCCTAGCATATTTCAGAGTAGAACCTTATACATAACAGTAGATTTGGATTTTTAATTCTTCAAATTCTGGCAACAGGGGACTTCTTTTTTTCTTTCTAACATCACAGCCACATTTCAGATCTCACTATGGGATACTTACTCATAAGGCAGGTGCCATTCTTTCATTGCATGTTTGTGATGAAACAGACCCTGGTCACGTGTGATGGCTTAAAAAAAAATCTCATGCAGCTGAGTGGAAACACCTGAAGGAACCCTGCCAGATAAATTTAGTGCCAGTAAAGCTTGCCTCCGGCTCTCTTTCTTACAGTTAAGCGATCAGCTATGAGGTGGCCCGGGGGCGAATGGTGTAGAGCGATGCTAGTCTTTGGTTGCGAGTTAATTGAAGAGCAGTGATTGAGAAGAGGGCCTCCCCATTATCTCCTAACAGAGCTCCTGCTTCATTAATCAATGTCTATTTGATCTAAGGTCGCCGGTTTATCGCTATTGTTTCCAAGCAACAATAAGGAGACGACGGTAACCAACACACTCTTTAAAATCAGCGCTTCACTTTCATCTCTCCTTGTTTCCTTTTCCCTTCTCTCTCTCGCTCTGTCATTTTTCCCTCTAAGTGCTGTCTCTGAAATCACTCACCACCACTTCTTGTCTGTCTTCTGCTGTAGCTGAACACTAATGGTAGTCTTTCTTTTTTTCCCCCTCCTGCTTCCCTTATTCATAGTAATTGTCTTTATCCAATTCATCCTGTTTCTGTCCGTCACATACTGTTCCACCAGAGCACAGGCCCTCCACAACATGAAACCAAATATCATCATTATATTACTGGAAGTCCTCCAATTATGCCTTCATGGCCCAACATGAAAACCTGTTATTATCTCTATTATGTTAATGCAAATGTAAGGCAACCCAGTTTGTTTTCAGCCTTCTCTGTTTGGCCTCTAAAGCTGGAACACCCTGCTGATAAAGAAATACAGACCACATCCTTCAATCTCTAACATCCCTGAGTACCCAGTTGGAGTACTCAGTGCTTGTATGTTTTCTTCCACCACTCATCATTACAAGAAATGGCCTAAATCCTGACCTAAATCCTCCATCACTAAGCTAGGCTATACATTTTATTATAAATAAAATAATAAATAAATTATTATAAATAATAAAATAAATAATTATTATATTATTATATTATTATTATTACTGAAAACATGAGAAAGAACAAAGTGCTGATAGAGATCTTGTAGTTTTAGTAGTGGCCGTTACAGTGGTTAAATTGATTGCCATTAGGTAGAGGTACCTGAAGCAGCCATATAAGCTGCTTCTAATGTGGAAAATCTCTAAAAAAAAACTAAAAAAACCCCAACAACAAAAAAACATCTAAAAGTAGCTCATTCTTTCAAGAGGAAATAGTCTGAAATTTCTACAAGAAACAGGAACAACTGGGGAAGATTGTTCTACCTCTGTTTCAAACTGAATCTAAATCAGTTTTTGTTTCAGTCAGTTCTGCTTTCAGGACGTTTATGAGCATCTGACTTGGAGCTTGAGATGCTGAAATAGCTGACGGTGAAAACAGAAATAACAAATAATAACAAAATAAAACAATAAGTGCTGGAGGAACTTGTACCTGTGGAAAAAAACTTGAGAAATTAAGCTTCCTGAAACTTTCTGTGGCAAAATCCATAGTTTATAGTAAGCATGTTTTCCTCATATTCTGGCTAGCTATTAAATGATAATTCTGGTTCATTTCAACATGTTATATGCCTCATTTTCCCAATTTTGTGGTTACTGGCAGTCTAATATGGATTGTAAGGGGGAAAAAAAGCTATGCACAAAATATGACTTTTGAGTATTTCTAGATGGAATTCTCAGGTCTGTTTTGAAGTGCTTATCTCATTAGATCCCACATTAGGGATCACAGCCTGGAGAAAACTTACTAGATGACCAAATTACCAGCATATTAATGTTAATTTGTTTACATGGAAACAAAAAATGTTTCTTTCCACATCTTGAATTTAGGTAGACACAACCTCACATGAACTACAAAACATTGCATGTTACAATGTGTCATTATTATTTCAGCATGTGAAAACATAAAGTATAAGATCAGTTCTGAAAATGTTGGGACACTGCGTAAAGTGTAAATACATACAAAATGCAAAGCCTTGAAAATCTCACAAACCCATATTTGATTCAAAATGGGACACCGAAAGCATATCAAACATTTGAATGAACAGATTTGACTATTTCATGAAAAATACTAGCAAGAAACAAGTTCAGGAACATTTTTCAACTGATTGGTTACTTGGTAACAGGTCAGCAACATGACAGTGTATTAAAAGATAATCTGAGAGAGGCAGGGATTCTCAGAAGCCTGGACATTGGTGTATTAATCTGCAATTAGCTATAAATTGTGGAAACTTTTCAGAATAATATTAAAAAACATAAATTTGCAAAGATTTTGAATATGTCATCATCTCCAGTACACGACATCATCAAAAAGACTCAAAGAATCTGGAGGAATCTCTGTAAGCAAGAGACCTGTAGTGGATGTCCTTGACCTTCAGGGCCCTCAGACAGGACTGACAGACATGATTCTGTCGTGGAAATCAGGAACACTTCCAGAAATCACTGTCTGTGAACACACCTCACTGTGCCATCCACACATGCAGGTTAAAGCTCTGTCGTGCAGAGAAGAAGCCATATGTGAACATGATTCAGAAACACTGCCGTCTTCTCTCAGCCAAAACTCATTTAAAATGGACTGAAAGTGGAAAACTGCTCTGTGATCAGATCAATCCAAATCTAAAATTCTTTTTGGGAAACATGGACGCAGTAAATACCAAAGAGAGGGCCCTTGCTATCAGCATCTCTGATGATATTGGGGTGCATTAGTGCCTATCAAACTGGAAGTTAGTGTCTTACAGTGATGTATGTGGAAAAATAGCCTTTGTGTCAAAGTTTGCTTATCAGCGCCATCTGCCACCAGTGCAGAGAGGTTTGATCAGTAAATAGTAACAGAACAATTCTGATGAAAATCTTCAAAGTCCAAACAGTAATCTGGGGAAGCTGTGTGTCTATAAGCCTGAGGTGCTGTTCCCTGAGTTTGAGTCATGTGGGGATAAACTATAAACACTGCCAGTGTATGGGCTCTGTGAAGTCTGTCTAAATCAGTTTCTTCCCTCACCGTCTTCATCTGCTTGTTTTACTTTTCTTACTGTCACAGTAATAAATGTACACTCAGATTGTTTCTCAGAATTTTACCCGTCACCCATCCATCCTTCCCTTCTCTGTCGCTTTCCAAATCATCCCATTCAACTGGTGGCATTTTCTTTCTCCTGCTTCCCTTTTGTTTCTCGCCACACTAGATTCTCCGAGCCTGTTGTTAGGCTTTTTCTTCTTTCTGTAGCAACAGCAGTATCCAGACTGGGAGAGGTTGTAAATCACAGCACTCTCTCCACTCTGTAACCATGCAGCAGAGTCAGGCACTGCCAGGCATGCTCGCAGGGTGGACGTCAATTCATCAGGCATACAGGCAGTCAGTCGCTGAATGGCTTCAGTTAGTGAGCGTCAGCGGTCAGTCTGAGCCTGACTTCTCTTTCAGCATCACTGCTGACATTAACTTAAGAACAGAAAGAACAGAGGAAGTGTGCAGAAAGAAACAGCACTCATTCGCACAGTGACAGACTGAGCGGCTACCTGTCGGAGCGTCTTCAGCATCTCCGTGGCCTCGTCCTGCTTGCCCTGTTTGGCCATCAGCATCATCTCCTGGATCATGCTGATGCGGCGCTGGTAGGGTGGCGGTGGCGTCCCGCTACGGCTCAGCCTGTCCCCTGACTTCAGCATGAGGGAGGCCAAGATGTCTCCCCGCTCCTTGGTTGGTGTCCGCTTCCAACTGTGCTGAGGACTGGCTCCTGTGGGCTCCTGGCCTTTAGCCTGCTTGGCACCCATGGTGCTGCCTCTTAATGTGAACTGTGGCAACAAAGAGATTGGTCCCACAGAGCAGTCATACAGAGGCAGCTTTGATTCCTGTGTCAGACACCTGCTTCAGTAAAACGTCAGCAGCTCATCACGTCTCTGTGAAGTCTGGAAAGTGTGCCTGCTCCCAGAGTACAGCACAACACTGCAGATACGCTGAGAAGGAGCGCTGGTAGTTTTGTTCTGCTACTCACAGGAGCTGGAGCTCATGTCGGGAACAGGTCTTTGGATGCTGCCTGCAGCATGGCCGCAGAGCGCGGACTCAGCAGAGTCAGGCTGCCGAGTAACCCCAGCAGTGAGTCCGGCTCAGCGACAGCCTCCTATCCCGGACCCAACTTCAGCACCAAATATTTACCCTCTCCTCCTCCCGTGCAGTCCTCTAGAACACAGCGCTCTGTCCTGGAGCAGGGGAGGAGCAGCGGGCGGAGGATCGCTGCTGCATGAAGCAGGGCATGGCAGTGTTTACGTCTGCGGTGCTCCTCGCTCTGCCCCGTCCCTTCTCGGCCGCTGGAAGTCCCGCTGTACCTGCAACAAAAGCAGCGCTAGTCCTCCTCCCGGCCTCACTCTCCATAATTCGCAGGCAGGAACCAGCAGCCGCATCCGCGCCTTGTCCCGCCGGCTGTGTGCAGGCTGCGGTTCGGCGGGCTTTGACAGGAGGGGCCGGAATGAGGTGTCCCCTCCCCGGGACCGAATCATGTATCGCACACTCTGTTCAAGTGCACGGGGGCGCGCAGCGAGTGCACGTGACCACAAGTCCTCCTTCCTCCTGGCGGGGTGATGAGGAAAGGGGGAGGAGGGCCGGGAGTGTGTGAGCGCTGCCAAGTTTCCAGTTTCACGGCGCTGACGCTCCGTCTCCGCGGGGAAGGTTTTTCTACCAGAGTCCATTCAAAATGTGTCGGTTTGTAGCTGCACTGCTCACAGGCAGAGGTGGACAGGGTGGATCTGTCGAGATGAGTCATGCATTTTAAAATGTAGTCTTCTAGTAAAATCGGCCTATAGTGGACCTTGAATTAAGCATTTTCTGTCTAACAATTTTTTATTTTTTATTTTTTTTGCGGAAATTGACAACTACAACACCAACTCACAAGTTAATACCCGATTAGAGTAGGTCGATTTTGTGCACCGCTCTGTGCAGCAAAATTCAAGTCAGTTTTATTTAAATAACGCCTAAAGGTGCTTTAAATTTTAAGGTAAAGAGCCCACGGAGAAAACCCCAACAGTCATATGACCATTCCTACAAGCAATCACTTGGCGACAGTGGGAAAGAAAAACTCCCTTTTAACGGGAAGAAACCTCCGGTAGAACCATCGGCACCTGGGCTGCACCTCACTGAGCCCTGATATATAATTCGAGGGGTGCTCTTTTCTATACCCACTCATCGTGGTGAATAACTACTGTCAGGTATTCTTAGCATAACATTTTTCCACCAGCATTTTTTAAACCTGTTGCAAGAAGTTTAAGTATCAGCCAAAATTATTTTCACGTCAATGCATTTTTGATAGTTTATATGGGATTACAAGTTTTTGTGAAATCTAGTTGTTTTTTTTTTCTCAAATTAGTTGGCATAAACTTCGGCTACGTCCACAGGTACACGGATATTGTTGAAAACGGTGATTTTACGTTTTCGTTTAAAAAAAAAAAAAATCCTGTCCACACGTGCAGTTTTGAAAAATATCTCCTTCCACATGTAAAACACAGTCAAACGCTGTCAGGAACATGCCAAATCCTAACCGTGTAGAAATGTTGGCCAATCAGAAGTCTGGGAGGGAAAGAGAAAACAGGGTTTTATGCAGTACTTCTGAAAAAATTTTGTGTTTTTCTTGAAAGGCAGCTAATTTTGTGTTACTTTTTAAGTGCCTTCATCATTTCAAACGTTAATAACCAAAGACAGTATTTTGGCTGGTGTAGACTCACAACTCAGTAATGAACAAAATGCATACAGCATACATACATTTAATTAAAAAAAATATATATATTCAAAACGGACGACGAAGGCATTTAGGTTGTGAGAGCGTCTGTTTTTGAATGTAGAAGTTCACTCTGACGGCTCTGTCTAAATTGAGGGACAGTAACTGTGTGTGTATATGTAAGCGTGTAAAAACTGCAGATAGTAAGATTAACAGCAACAGCATTTTATCTATATTCGCCAGTGTAGAAATTCATCTCATGTAAACAATAACGTGGCGCACAGCGTTACGTCAAAAAAGGCACACGCCTTTGACGTTGTGTGACAAATAAAACTCCGTTTTCCCTGTCCACACGTAAACGCAAAAACGGAGTTTTCGAAAATGTCCACCCTGACAGTTTTTAAAAATCTCCGTTTTCAGTGATCGAAAACACCGTTTATGTGTGGACGAAAGGTGCAAACGTATAGAAAAATCTGCGTTTTCAAAAAATACCCGTGTACGTAGCCTACAACACGTACATGAGTGTTTTCTAAGGATAACATTAAACTGACAGCTGTTTCAAACTACCAGGGAAAGACCTGCACTGACATCTGGTGGCAGCTGTGTGGAACCGTTACATTGATGTGGTTATATTTAGCATCTGTAATAAACGTGTAAGGCCTTACTTTTCTTAAGCTAGATAGTGCCCCTCTCAACTAGTACTAAAGATGGGTCGGTGACCCCCTGGCAACCACCGGTTACTAGGGAATGAGATTTAAGCCAACTTTCCTGCCCACGCACAGGAAACTACGCAAGACGCAAGCTTCACACAAGCTCCAACTCAGCAGAAAGTCTGAATATTGTTCAAAAGGTGTATTTATTTTGCTTTTAATTACATTGGTATTTACAGTATTATTTCAACCATCAAATCACTTTATCAAAGCAAAAACAAGTTAGTTTCTTTCCTCATTTTACAACAACGTTTAGGCTCATAACTCTTTTACAAAGTCACAGTCAGCCCTGACGACACATCTGCATGTGCACAGGATCAAGATGACGGTTTGGTTTTTGTAGGGTGCAGACGCCGGAGAGGAAGGCAGACATCTTGCAAAACTCATCATGGCTGATGACTCCACAGTAAGCTGCTTCTGTTCACGGTCAGTGGGGACCTGACCTGCCTCTAGCAGGAGGAGGGTTCACTTCTGGCTGTCGACACAAAGCCTTAGCCTTGTGAATTTTAGTTTTACTTAACAAACACTGAACAAAAGTGGATGCATTTCAGAGTGTCTGAAGCACATTTAGAAATTAGATCTCCAAAAATCTACATCAAAAACACACTATTGGTTATAGGCATTTATCCAATCACTGACACCTAAATTATCACATGAGTGAAGAATTCTAAAGTTTGGTACCTGAATTCTTCATCTGGAAATGTTTGTGGCAGTATTATTATCATCATCATCATCATCATCATCCCCCCAGCAGAAACAGCAGCATAAGAACAAATCTGGGTCAGGTTTAACGTTTTTCCTGTATGACTGGATTTTTGGTGTCCTGGGGAAGTTTTAGCCAACAGCAAATTAATACATGCAAAGCAGACAGACCACTCTGCACTAACTCAAGATAGTAACTGCTGACCGAGACACCACTCCTAAACTAGCAAATGCTGCCATGCTGCCATCTTTGACGTCTGGTACTTTATATTTATAGAGATGTGGTTTCATTTTTGACATTTCAGGGTGAGATTTTTTTTTTTTAATTGATAATTGACTTCCAGTTTGATTCATTGTTGTGACACAGTAAATCTTATGTACTTTTACACTAACAGGCCCAAACTTTGACATGTTCTTTGTCTCTTTAAGTGTTTAAAAAAACAAAAACAAAAATACAACAACAACTGAGGAAGAACAAAAAAGGGTTCAGGACAAAAGTACTACATCATGTATAAAAATAACCTGTTCAATATTTCAGCTACTGCATGTCAGAACCAGCCCAGCTTGGCAGCATTAACTCCCCTTCCAAACTCTCAGCTCCCTTCCACTTCACTGTGCAGATCTCTTCTAGTGCACAGGCTTGCAAATTGATTTTCTAGCCTAAATGAATTTACTGCTGGGGGGTAAGGTGGGCCTGCATTTAGATAATCTAGAAACTGCTAATAATTTCCCCTTTGCTCAGCCTCCCTGATGCTAGATTCAGGTTGAAGGCTGAAGCAATGTTACAGGTCAGAGGCAACTCTAGATAATGACACAATCAGGACTGAGTGTATCCAGGGCTTGAGGGTGGTAGCACACACTTAAAATGTGTAGCCAGCAGGGGGCGCTTTGTCATCCTTGTTGCTCTCCAGGGAGAAGGGGGGGATGCGGACGTCAAAGTGGGAACCATCAGTTCTTTCGATGCGAAACGTTCCCCTAAAACAACAATAATAACAACACTAAGTGAAAAAAAGCTGAAGATACCTTTATAGGATTTTACAGCATGTGAAGAAAGAGGAGGATGTAGAAGATGTGTATGGATGTAGACTCACCACATATGACCACTTGGGGCTTGTAGAGACACGTGGCTGCTGTACTGGAAGGCTGGCTGTTCTTTAGACAACACCGGCTCCTGTTAGTTAAGTACAAAGAGCATCTCTAAACAAAATCGACAGTCTCCTCCTCGCAGCCAGGACGACAGTCTGTTCATTTAACTCTGGAATCAGATCAATACTCATACTAACAGACATGCTGAGCCAAGGCATCTGTATCATATCAAAACTGGGGGCTTGAAAAGATTCATCATTCATACTCTGGTGTTAGGGCCTTTGCAGAAGCAATATGATATGTAGTATGCAATGTAATGATATGTAATGAAAAAGAATACATTAAAAATTTACAGCTGAGCTGTCCTTTAAGTGGACTATGTTTGGTTAAAGGACCCCCCCAAATACACTTCTTATGAAGCATCAGATCAGAATTTTATAATCAATTTAAGTGGTGTTCACATCAGGCGGGTCATTAATATATATATGTAATATATGATATATATGTATATATGGTGTGTAATATTATTAATGTAACAGTATTATCTTAGGGGATAACTGCTCTTGATTGTGTGGCATTGCTAATCGTGTCTGTCGTTCTGTGGCTGGCTGCGTTTGTCCAACTCCACATCTTGTTGCCGTCTGCGGTTCTGCTCGTGTTTGTAAGCATGCTCACCCTGCCAACGACTCCTCGTCCTCGGACCGTCTCCAGAGTTCCTGATAGGCTGAAGATCCTCCAGTGTCTCTCTCTCAGCTGAACCACCTCGTTGCCCAAGTTCTCCAGACGGATACAGTAGCGCCACTGCAGGAAGACAACACAAACAACAGATTTGAGCTGTTTATTTCTGTGTTTCACGGTCTTTAATTTACATGATAAAATATAAAACTACTCACCCAATAAACATGAGAGTTCTGCGCCTCCTGAGGACAACAAAGAATTAACCTTAGATTTCAAACTACAGAGGAGCATTTAAGCCTACAAATTAAACAGAAACAGGCTGTAAGCCAATATCTTGCTAAGCACACCTAAAAACACCAATAAAATGTGGTTGAGCTGTGAGGTGGTGGGGTTCAGGCTGTGTTGCAATAACAAATAATATACAAGTAATATTCGTAAAGATCCAGCTACCCTCATTCCCATGTAGAAGGGGATGACGGTGACTCTGATGTTCTCAGTTGTCTCTCTGTGGACGTCTGAGAGCTCCAGCCAGGGGTGATTCTTCTCCTGCCATGCCTTCAGGGTGTCTCTAGCTGTGAATGGAGGAGCTACAGCATCCAGAGAAAGACAAAAAAAAACAGACACATATTAAAAATAGTCTGCTTCTTAGGCATCCTAGCAATGAGTGGGTCTTATTAGAATCTGAACCAAAAGTCAAACTACAAATGACAGTTTTACATAAACTTTAAAATTACAAAACTTGCCACTCAAGCACTCAATCCTGCAGAAATCACCACCACCTTTATTCATAAAACCGCCCAGCAGGTCATCATGTTTACAAGAGAATGTATTAGTACTTCAAAACCAATATGTAGTTCTGAAGAACGTGTCACAACTTTAATGAAACAACAATGCTGTGGGAGAAAACATGTTGACTACATCTGTTAGATATAGAAGAAACCTGGTGCACTTAAACACAACCACCGGGCTGAAAAAAAGATCTGCGTTTACTTTTTGAAGGGTTGTACATGAGGAAGCGCTCAAACAGCTCATGCTGGATGGGGACCTGCTCTGTGGAGTTATAAGGCAGAATGTCTTCATGGCTCACATAGTCCAGACCTGAGGAGGAAACCCAGAAACAGAACCATCATAACTACCATTATCAAAAATACTTTTTTCATATAATTCAATATTTGAACATTTTGAGTCCATTACTTAATTTCCTCAGCACTGATAAAATAACACCAGCTGCTTTTCTTTGCCCTTTTCTCTCTGACAGCAGGCTAGATGTGACTGTGTAAAAATAAGGTGTGTTCTATTCTGGCCAGACTCAGATTTAATGCTTCGAGTATGATCGCCAGTTTCCAACTGTAAGACACCAAGATAGACATCATCAGCTATCTCCTGTCTTTTATTAACACAAAAGCCTCCATAAGAAATAAATCAAAAACAATCAGAATGTGAGTCAAATGTATGAGTGAGTGGCTCCCGACCAGTGTGCATACCTGGGATGGCGTACAGAGCCCTGCTGTCATCGTGGTTGGCCAGAAACGTCACTGCCTCCGTCTGGGACCTCTGAGACTGTCACAACACACAGACCAAAAGTTACATACCTGCAGACTTCAACACCAATAAACACCTACAGTTTGAGTCCACCAAACTAGCACTTGAGGGTTTGTCACCTAGTAACATTTCCACCCACTACACTGCTTGAGATTACACAGACTGTGTCCACAAATGAACTAAAGACAGTCAGTGGTCAGGGCTCTAGACTAACTTTTGGCCACGGTTGCACTGGTGTGCCTAACATTTTTTTATTTATTTATTTTTTTTTAAATAAATAGATGCACCAGCACAACAGTTAGGTGTATGGGCTCAAATTGTGGTCACAAATATTTTGTACTTGTAAATCAGGATTTGTATGTGTAAAAAAAATTTGTGCGTGCGTACTAAAGATTTGTATGTGTAAAAATAATTTGTGCGTGCGTACTAAAGATTTGTATGTGTAAAAAATAATTTGTGCGTGCGTACTAAAGATTTGTGTGTGGACTTGCCTGTGAAACTCTGCACTCAAGTTGCAACCTACAAGTATGAATTTTGACCCCATTTTTCTTCCTTTAAGTTGATTGGTCAATGTCATGTCAATCACAAATTAAACAATCCAGTCAGAGAACAGATGGGTTTGGCTGTGTGGGGGGGGTGCTTTACGGAGCTTCAGGTCCTGGAAGGGTAGTTGAATAAACTCAGCCGTCTGCTCCTTGCTCTCTAAAATCTAACAGGACAATGGAGTAAATTCTCCACCATCTCACACTTCTGTTTAATCAGTTTTCTGTTTGACGTTTATTCAGCTGAGTGAAAACAATCCGATTTACTCAGGACATCATATTTGCAAAA
>VOQK01040536.1:6231-27223 GCA_015052645.1 Benitochromis conjunctus
CATATGTTAAACTGCAGTAGTGTACAGGGTACAGTGTAG
Source organism: Benitochromis conjunctus (assembly GCA_015052645.1). Lineage (NCBI taxonomy): Eukaryota > Metazoa > Chordata > Actinopteri > Cichliformes > Cichlidae > Benitochromis > Benitochromis conjunctus. The sequence goes on from VOQK01040536.1 coordinate 6,271, forward strand.
ACAGATTGTCACACTATTACAGTTTTTCTCAATTGCTTTGATGCAGTTGTCATATCAGGAACGTCATTCTCACCACTTAATGCAATTCTGGAGTCAGGGACACATTTCCCCACTCACACTATCCGTTTTCATTGTGTTTGTCCACACTGCTATTGTTTTTATGCATACTTCAGACCTAAAGATATTTTGTTCTTGTACTGATGCACTTCTCATCTGAATCCTACAACTCGTCAAAACAAGTTGTAAATTTGTCAGTCACTTGCTTTCATACTGTCCATCATTACATTCGTGTTTATCAATTAAATCACTCAAAACATTATAAAATATGTACAAAAGAATAAGGTCAGTCAGAGGTAGTAGTGAAACTGCCCTTTGATTGAAAGCAAGTATAAACACATGTTCTCAGGTTTGTATAGCGGGAGTCCCTAGATTGGAGCGGACAGCGAACGTGCCACCAGGGCCAAATCATAAATCCCACTTATTACAGCTGCATGTCATGGCACTGCTAATTACACACAAACATATACTATAAGTATGTGTAGTGTCACCTTACTGTCAGTATAATGTCTTACTTTGGAATGCATCATCACATTAGCCTCTCATTGTATGAAAACTATGAGAAAGGCTAATGTGGAAGGGGAAATGTGATTTAAGAACTGCATTACAGTTTTTCTTGATTGCTATGATCGTTATCATTAGATTGACTAGTTTTAACGATGGTAACCAAACAGAAATCACTTATTCCTAACTATTAGAAACCACGTAGAGCAGTATGACATCACTGAAGCACCAGTTTGACACGCCTTCACACAAATCTTCAATTAGCACTCAGTCTGCAGGCCGTAAAAGGTGCCACATCTGTGTTGTTCTTTACCAGCATGGACGGATGATGTCTAATGCAGATGAGAGTGAGAGTAACAAGTAGAGGAATCTGTGTGTGAGATGGAGGTATAGTTGGAAAACTCAAGTTTCAGAAGACATTCAGGCAATTGTTATTGATCACGTTATCAATCATCGCCTTTCACTCACATAGAGGCTGGACAAAGAGTACAACCTGTTCTAAACAGAAACACTGTTGCATCCATTGTTAGAATTTTTCAACAGGAGAACAGGTAATGTTGCTGTACAGTATGTACTTTATCTGTTTCCTCATCCCCATTACATGTATTCTTTATAAAATCCAGTGGCTGCCATTCTCTGGTGGTAGAGGGAAAGTTTTCAGTGCTGAGCAGGAGGCAGATGCTTTGAACATGGCTGTGGCAAACAATGCCATAAGGCTGCATGAAATCAAGGCAGCAGTGATCACAGGTCGTATTTAGGAACATGAACAGTGACCCTGACCACCATTGAGCACGTCATAAGAAGCAACCATATGGCCATGAAGCAGCTCTACAGAGTTCCCATTCAAAGAAACGCTGACGTTGTGAAGAAGGCCAGATGCCAGTATGTGGAGGTAAGGAAACATTACTATACAGTAATGCCTTGTCATATCAAACAGAGTCAACTGGAGTCACTTTTCATTTTAATTTGGCTTTTTTTTAACTTAGAGAATAATGGAGCTTGAAGCTGGGGGGCACATCACCTCTTCATTTATGTTGATGAAGCCAGTTTCAACCTCTGTAAAGTGAGGAGGTGTGGAAGGAACCTCGTTGGCTACAGGGCCACTTTCACAGTTCCAGGACAGAGGGGCGCCAACATAACCATGTGTGCTTCCTTCTCCAGTGACGATATTTCCACTATTGGCCCATACAACACCAAACGCCTCATGACATTCCAAAATGCACTTCATGAGAGGCTGATCCCACCTGAGGAGAGAAGGCTGTCGAGGTCTGGCATGGAACTATTCATCATTATCTGGATAACGTGGCGTTCCATCACTCTCGCTTTGTCAATAAGTGGTTTGCAGGACACCCTCGTACGATGATGCGGTTCCTCCAAGCATATTTGCCATTTTTGAATCCCATAGAGGAGTTCTTCAGTGCTTGGAGGTGAAAGGTTTATAATCACCATCCCTGTGAGCAGATGCCCTTGTTGAATTCAATGACTGCTGCTGCCCAAGTGATAGGCGCCGAGGAATGTCAAGGTTGGATACAGCATGCAAGAAGACTTTCCCCTCAGTGCATTGCAAGAGTCGATATTGAATGTGATGTGGATGAAGCCATGTGGCCCCATCTGTTTCTTATACTGTAACAGATTTGATTTTGGTTCACATGTATTTTCTGTAATATTTACAGTTTGAAAAAAGTCATGGAATCAATAAAATTAGCATTAAAGCGTTTCTGATTCTGGATCCGATTCATTGCAAGAAGGCAATTTTGACACAGCGTATGTAGAAAGATACCAAATTGGACTGGCATGAAGGCTATGTAATAGTCTACAATGACAAGCAATAATGCACTGATTCACACTGAGTACTGTATTTTGGATTTTGCTGTCCAAATTGTGTTGTTTGAAGGCAAAACTTGGTTTTGTTTCATATTTTAAAAGTTTTGGTACGGTCACAGCCTTTTGCAAACGAAATGTGTCACTTTTTACACGAGTGTCTTTGTTTAATTACAGTATAATTACAGTATATCAGCAGTTTCTGAAAACTCAGACTAGCAACCTGCCACGTTCACTTACCTTTCTTCCTGACGCTTGTTTGAAGTTTGTCAGGCTATCTTGACCATGTGCCTAAATGCTTTGACCTGATGTGTTTGGCTGATTAGATGCATTAACAGGCAGTTGAACATACGTATCTAAGAAAAAGATTCAGAATTTGTATATTTTCTTTGCCTGTTTGCATATAGTTTCATGAATATTATTTAGCTTTTTTCCATTTCAGCAGTTTTTCAAATAAATCCTTCACATTAATTTTTTTCCGCATAAGGCATATATTTTTGAAAAACTTTTCCCAAAGTCAGTAATGTTTTGATAAAAGTGAAAGTAACAATGATGTATCTGCAAGACATGCATGAAACTGTAAACTATCATTCTCATTACCAGACACATTAGCATCAGGTAGTGTGGCCGAGTGGTCTAAGGCGCTGGATTTAGGCTCCAGTCTCTGTAGAGGCGTGGGTTCAAATCCCACCACTGCCAATATTGCTGCCTTCCAAAAATTTTCTAACCACCCCATTGTAAGCTTGAGGTCATGACTAGGTGAAACAAGCAAAATCTGATCATCCACCAAAAGCAGAGACCAGTCACTGAGACCACCAAAACAAACACCCACCACTCATTGACTGTGCCTAGATATTCTGCCCATGAAATTTGGAAGCATAAAGAATAAAATAATTTCTTTGTTTGATTTCCCCCCAAAAATCAGCATATGACAAGTTTCTGCTTTTAGTGCTAGAAATCCATTTGTAATCAGCACATATTCACACTTACTATATCAGACAATACAAATTCCCATGAGTTTAATATTAATCTTTTATTATTATTTTCATTATCATAGTTCCAATAGTTCAAAAACATCATTATTCAGATCATTATTTTTTAATGATTAAAGTAAAAGTCAAAATATAGCCAACTCCAGCATAATCTATTATATGTAACTTGATGTACTGTCAGATATTATACATAGTACTATAGATTTATCCCTTCCATCCAGTAGACTTGTAACTAAAAATGTTATTGGTCCCTAAAAAGGGGCTATGCTGAATTGCTCATGTAGTTGATGCATACATGAATGAGGAAAACTAAGAGAGGTACAACAATAAAAAAAAGACTACAACTTTATCAGGAAGGTCTTTGTATATTAAGGTTCTTTTTTTCAATATTGCTTTGATAATGCTAACCTATTGCACTGTTTGGAGCATTGATATTTGTCAGTATTGTTTGAAATGCACGTGGAACAATGGATTTCGTTGAAGAAATATGGACTTTTTGAACTTACACAGCAATAGCATTTACTTTTGTAGCACATTGACATCTTTGTATTTCAGAAAGCCAATTAGATTGACCCGACCTTGCAACTCTCACTGGCTCCAATACATTTCCTGTATGCCTCCAAAAGCACTGTAACTATATCCTGTAAATGTTTTATTTCTATGGGACGCTGTGAACACTATAAAAGTTACAAAGGTAATTTCAAAATGTCTGAAACAATCATTTCACTGTGTCACCTCTTGCCCTCGACCCGTTTCTGGTGCTTTCTAGCTGTATTCTCTGTGATGCTTTGGAGTCCATATGTGTATGCGTGTGGGTGCCTGTGTTAGAATGGCTACTTTCTTATCTTTTTAATTACTGTGATCTGTCGGCTTCCATCTCTATCAAAACCATCTGTGTGTGTATGCATAGGTGTATGTGTGCTATGTCTTTGAGTTATCTGAGGTTATCTTTTTTCTAAATGTGAACCACTAGAACCTTATCCAACCCTTCATTGATTTTGTGTCTGCCACACTTAGCACAACATAGCTCACCTGGTTGATCACATGGTTTGAGGCACGGCGTTGGGAAACAATCGAGGGAAGAAAGAAGCTATTAGATATAAAGTGTTCAAGATTTGTCTTTTTTTGTTTTGACTACTGCATCTGGTCCATTCTTATTGTTGGGGCACAAATTAGTGTCAGTTTGTCAAAGCTGCTGGTATGGCTAATTAAGCATATGTATCCAGACACAAAGGTCATGATATTTGTGAGATTGTTCTACCAACTCGTTAACTGTGGGGAAAGGGTGTATTCTACCCCAAACCACAATGTTTTCCTAAACCAAGCCACGACGTGTCTTCTGACCAAACAACCTATGAACTAAAGCATCCCAATACTAATGTTGTTGATTTCAAAAACAGGACCATAATGGTCATAGCAGTAAATGACATCATATCACAAAGCTTTTTTTTACCCCAGTATGTGAACATGTGTGCATCTCCTTCTCATTCACACTAGTGTATTCTGCCTTGCTTCTACTGACTTACATTCTTCTTTTTTTCCAGTGTATACCTCCACCTCTCCAACCTCTCTTTGACCTGTTACCCACTATCACTATAGATTACAATGCCATCTGTGGACTACATAGTCCATGGAAACCTCATCTGTTAGCCTGTCCATCACCACTGCAAACAGAAGGGCTCATAGTCACTGATGTAATCCTATCTCAACCCCTTAAATCCATCTGTAACTCTTATCGCACACCTCATGGCTGTCTCACTGTCCTCATACATTTCCTGCACAACCCTGACATATTTGCTTCATTTCTGTTCCTAGCTACACAATGGTGGAACAGTTTTAATGCTGTTTTAATGTTCCTTGCTTAAAGAAAGTAATTATGATAAGGAATCCAAGTTTTTTTAAAACCAACAAATTTGTAAGGGGAATGGACTTGTTAGAAACAAATGACCTTGTTATAGATGAAGTTATAATAACTGATGTGCTCTCATATACTTCCATGTCATCCCTGATATCAGAAAGGACAGTGTGAGGGATTTCTAAAATGTCCTTCAAACACAGCCTCTTTATGACCTCTGTTTTTGTGAATGTACTTTTATTAGTTACGTTTTTTGAAAAATCAGTGCGGCTTGTACTTCTTATATTTTTGCAGGACATGTAATATTAAATCAGTGTCAGAGGAAGCAATTACATGCTTAGATAATTGTTAAATACTGCTGGGAGTTTCAAGTCTAGACCTAATAGGATATTTTCATTTTTTAAGAAAGGTTGTCGGGGTAATAACTTGAGTTCTTTTTGGGTCACTGGGAATACCATCAACATACATAATTTCTGCCAGCGATAGAGGTATTTGTGGAGCTTCGGGACTAAATGGAAGTCGTGTGTTTGTGTGTTTTGAAGGGTGTGAGGGTAACAGGTGCTTGTTTACTCTTTGGGAGGGGGAGTTAATGGCCTTATCACCATAGTGCAGTGGAGTGTGAAGTCTCATCACAGCAACTTAGCTGTTTATTCATACATACATATTCTTAGCATTGATGCACGCACACAAAAATGCAAATCTGCACCCACAGACAGATCTTCCTGCTCAAGTGTGTAGGCATGGATACAAGATTACATGCAAGCAGACACACTGAGAAGCACAAATAAAACTGAACACAGACAGATGATTAACCTCATGCATAAAATTATTAACAAACATACATAAACACCATTTAAATTCAGCACCTGTTGCTCTGATGACTTTAAACATAATTAGCCACTAAGTGCAATCATTAGCTGTCAGCTAATGAGCAGCTCATGTGCAAGGCTAACAGAACCAACCTGTAAGAGCACTGTATTGATACATATACCTCATTATTTGTAATGTCTCTTCTAAAGTGAATTTCAGAAAACTAAGATACTAACTATGATTTCTAAAAGTACAATCTCAGGATATATTATATGCACACTTGATTTGACTTAGCTCTACAAAAGTCAGTTTGGATAATGTGAAAAAAAATATTATATAACATACCGGCGAGTATTATTTAATTCTTGTTGTATGTCATGGGAACTCAGTAAAGCATATCCGTCAGTGTCACCAGTTGTTCATTATAAATCACTCACTAACATTTTTAACAGTTCTCAGTATCAGTGCTCAAACAAAGACTTGAACCACAGCTGCAAGGCCTGTACACAGCAGCACCGTTAAAGTGCCAGCATTGACTCTGGCCCTCAGAGAACTTGGACCAATTATATCCACTTTGTCCTCCCCACTACGCTACACCATCTGCACTGAACTAAGAGAAGAGCACAAAACAACAGCGTGAACTGAAGAAAGTTAACCGGCACTGATGTGGAAGAAAAATGAAGTGGATAATCAAGGGCTTCTCTTATATATATATATGAGAAGCCAGTGGTTTGACATTGTGCACTACATAGATGCTTTCACACCTGTTGTCAATGGCCTTAGTATCCAGAAGGCCATTGAAAACGCTTAACACAATGCCTCTACTGAGGCCGCACAGTTAAAGTTGCTGCCACTTTACTTTTTGCTGTGAGTGTTGCTAGTCACATTAGGAAGTTGAATAATTTATGTATTTGGAGTTATCTATCATCTGAAAACATATTTATTCCTAATAGCTTACCGTCTCACCCAAACAGACACATTCCCAAATTTATGGAAATAGGTTGGAAAGAACGAGCTTGTAATCTATTCTGAAATGTTTTTGTGGGATGTCAATGTCTTTCCTGATTGTTCCTTGAGGATTAATTTTCAAATCTTACAGGGCATGTGCACTGGCATGCCTTGGTTGCACAATGTATTACAACTCCAATGTCAAAAGAAAATCAAAATGAAATGATTTGCAAATCTCCCAAACCCATATTTGATGGCAGCAATGTGTCTAAAAAAAGTTGAGATTGGGGAAAAAAAACGGAAAAGTAAAATGTACTAAAAAGCAATAGCTGGATGAACACGAACAGGTCAGTAACATTACTGGGCATAGAGAGGCAGTGATTCAGAGCAGTAAAGATGAGCATTATCGTCCAAAGATTCAGCAAATCTAGAGAAATCTCTCTGTTCAAAGAACAAGGCAGACAATTAATGCTGTATACCGTAAAACCACGCATGATTCTGTCGTGAAAATCAAGGGCTGAATATGTCCAGAAATGCTTGTCTGGCATCCAAAATGCAGGTTAAATCTTTATTGTGTGAAGAAAAAAAACAAATGTAAAGATGATCCAGAAAGGAGACCCTCTTCTCTGGGAAGATCAACGTAGAAAAACGCTTTGCTTCAAGAATTACATTTCTTGACAGTATTATGCATTAAACTGAAAGTGACAGAAAACATCTATGTATATTCATTATGGATATTTGACCCATGAAGGACTGCGCACATTCACGGATTTTCAAAGCACCTTAAATACACAAATGGCTGTGGGTAGCACTCTCTTACAATGCAGGATATTTGCAGCAGTGGAAATTGTAACTAACCTTGAGAAGAGCCTTCCAGCGTAATAATATGTTTGTAAAAGAAAGAAGGACCCTAGATGTGTATTTGTTTGTGTTCATTTTTATCTATAGCTTTTAATAATATGGAGAAAGTAAGCAAGCCAGACAGAATGAGCAACTAGGGGACATCTATATGTCCCAACAATCCATATTAGGCTGCCTGTAATTAAGCCAATTAGCACACAGGAACAACACAGTAATACCTCAGGGAGAGATAAGAGTAGGGAGAGCATCAAAACACACCCACACTGAAACTCATCACTGCGTGTTTTATTGTCTGGGGATGCTCACACAGATGGCACAGGTGCATTTATGTGGACGTAAAGTTGTTTTGATGGCCTTAACACAATCAGGCTAATTAGTATCTCTTCTGATGGTTTGCACAATGGACAATCCGATATGCACATGGGATGTCTTAAGGTGGTGGCATATTAATGCGTCATTGTTGCCACACAAGCTCCACGTGGCATTAACTATGGCTAATATTTAGTTGAGCTTCGTTAGTGCTTTATTCTGCCTGAATGTCCACTTTCTTGACCAATTCAAAGATTCTTGGCCAAATGTGTAAAAATTACATTCAGTCAAAAACATAATACAGCTAAAGTCACCAATAGTTACAAGCTTTTGATGCCAACCTTTACTTTTGGTGATCTGCTTCCCAGCTTTGATTTGGGCAGCAGTACGACTTGAACTGGACCGTACAGCAGGGAAGTTGTTCCTCGGTTTGGCAATCTGTGCAGAGCTGCAGCAAAGCCAGATGATGATCGATACCTGAGAAATAGTTTTGTAGCACTCCAGACTGGAGCTGAGAATTTTTAGAACAGGTTTGATAACATAAGTGTTCACTGACTCACTGGTTATGAGGTTGTTATTTACTCTCCAAGTACATTTTTGATGAAAGAAAAAATATCATTGTTGCTGGAGTTTTCAGACCTCTCAGAACTGGAGATGGGAACAAGTGCAATTACTCTGTTACTGTAAGAGTCTCTTATCCATTGAGCCACGGCTGTTCCCTTCTTACAGTTGGTGAAATGGTCCTAGTAGGCAGGGACTAGGACTGGATTTGGAATAATTAGGGGGGGTGCTTTTGATTTGTTGTTTTTTTGAGTGTCTCACCAGCTTGAGTCTTGAAGTATGCTAAAGCAGTCACGTGACATGAGTTACGTAGAGTAAGTGAGCAGGTAAAAATGAATGACTTTTCAGCCCAGACGTTGTGATGTATGTATGCATTTATATAGAAATGTTGTGTATTTATGGATAGGCTCCAGCACATGGATAGATGTTGTGTATTTATACACTTTGTAAAGTGTCCCTGGGTTTCTTGGAAGTTGCTATACAGATAGAAGTTATTGTTATTCTTATTATAATTATTTATGACAGGCTGATGGCCATTAGCAGTGGAGGGCTTACAGATAAATATTTATATTTGCCCTTTAAATGTGAATAAGCTCAATAGTGTGCCTCTGTGCTGATGTTTTTACGGGATTTTAAATATTTTCAGACCTTGACCTAGTTATGAGAAATCATCCCACATCTCATCAGCTCACGCTGGGAGCCACTCTCATTAAAAACTATTATTACATGATCATGTAAGGACCTAACAGCAGCACACCCCACAAACTGTTTTCAAGGCTTATGAGACACTGTCATTGTGCGTTTTGCTTTAGTTCATTAAACAGACGGCTCATAGTTGAAAACAGCGTAATGCATTAAAGTCATTTTTACTCCATCAAGCCAAAATTTGCTTCTTTTCATTTAAGGCTACAAAAGCAAATATTAGAAGAATGGATGCTCTCTGGACCTGTTTTAGTGTACTATAAAAGAGAATGAATACATTTTGCTAGTTAATGGGTTGCGTGCAATGTAATGACTGCCTCTAATATTTGTAGTTCCTTGAGTGGTGAGTGTGGTGTTTGGACATGAAGCCACACTGCACAGCAAATGTGAGTGTATATAGAACAAACAAGAATAAAAATATGTCAGATTTCTTTTGGTTTAAAAGGACACGTTACACAGTAACAATGAAATGTGATGAATGTCAGCAGGCAAGAGCAGATTTTGAGTGTATATGGAGTCATTAGACAACAGATGCATTTAATGAAGCTCTTTATATTGTGACTTGTATAAATGCTCTTTGATATGTTTTCCTTGATTCACCTTTTAAGCGTGAATCTTGTCCACTTTTACCTTAACGGATGTTCCTTTCCTTTAAATCTTCCTCCGCTGTCCAACAAGACAAGCTGGATCAGTTGAATCATACCACTTTGCCCTCTATGTCATTTATTCATTTAGCATTATGCAGCATGTTGTACTCTTCCTGCCTAAACAATTGTAAAATACAATTTCCTCTATCGTTATCATCTAAATATGTACTATTAGATGACAATGGTGGAGCATTTTTCAGAACCATTCCTTCAGTAAATGTCACAATAAAAGACTTAAAATACCTCACTGCACATCAAACCGATAATACTGGCAAATTGTGCAAGTATTAAAAGTAAAACTGAATGTGCCTTTTTAGTGTTACATGGGTTAATATTACTGCTGCAGATGTTTAAGGTTAATCTCAATTTTAATACGCTATATTCTTTTTTATTTACAATAATTTATATGATAAATACACTGCTCAAAAAAGTTAAAGGAATGCTGATTCATGAATATACAGAACAAACAATGCAGAAGCAACTGTCGGATTCAGTTGCTCTGGTTTTGATGAACAACAGGTGCTCTAGAGGGGCGACAATGAGACAACCTCTAATACAGAAATGCTTTTACAGGTGGAAGCCAGTGATGTTTGTTTCCTCCTTGTCTGTTCTGGCTGTTTTGCATTTGTCTACTGGTGCCACGAGGTGATAACTGGACCCTACGGAGGCTGCACAGGTGGCCCAACTCCACCAAGATTGCACATTGATCGAAGGGTTGCTGTCTCTCCCAGCAGACCGCCTGGAGGAGATTCCAGGAGACGGGCAGATACTCTGGGAGAGCTGGACAGGGCCGTAGGAGGTCACGGTGGAACACATCAAGTGCTGTGAATCCTTTCCAGATGCACTGTAGCTGCACGTGTGTGTGTCTTGCATAAAAATACAGTATCAAATTCAGTACTACAAAGTGCAAGGCTCTCGTCATTAACTTTACAATTGTATTTGTCAGATGATACATGTATAAGAAGTCACGCGCTGCACAATAATGATGAAAGACAAAATATTTTTCAGATTACGATAAGAGTTAATATTTGATTGGCTGGTCTCAAGTTTTACACAAATGCTTTTTGGCATGTTTGCTATCTTAATTACTGTACATTTTGCTTTCTTGTTTTTAAATGTGTAATCATATGAGCCAAGCAGATATGTTTAAAGGAAACCAGATTGCATCAACCAGGTGTTGACGTTATCGGCCCGCATTACAGGTTCCATCCAACTTTCTCACTCACTGTGTTAACAGACCTCTCTGCACTGAATCGTACCTGTTATTAATCCCTGGCTCTCTTCCACAGCATGTCTTTTATCCTGTCTTCCTTCTTTCACCCCAACCGGTCGCAGCAGATGGCCGCCCCTCCCTGAGCCTGGTTCTGCCGGAGGTTTCTTCCAGTTAACAGGGAGTTTTTCCTTTCCACTGTCGCCAAAGTGCTTGCTCATAGGGGGTCATATGATTGTTGGGTTTTTCTCTGTATGTATTATTGTACGATCTTTACAATATAAAGCACCTTGAGGCGACTGTTGTTGTGATTTGGCGCTGTATAAACAAAACTGAATTGAACTGAATTGAAACCAGAGGGATGGAGATGGAGGCCTGGTATGGTGACCCTCAGAGGGAGCAGCCGAAAAACAAGAAAAGAACCACGTAATGTGACATTAAACATAAAAAAACTAAACAAAGAAAAACACAATCAATAAAGATGATCCTCATCTTGCTTCACTTGACACGCAGCCTTTGGACTTTGGCTTGGCTGTACCCAGAGACCGAGCTTTCATCAACTCACACTGTGCAAGTTTGCTGTTTGCAGTGATATCACAGAGTGCAGTGGTCAGAATTGGACTCCAGGAGTTGATCAAAACATAGAATGTAAAACGGGAGCGGACTCATAAAATTCAAATCCTGAGAGGCTTTTGATTTTTATGGACCCATTCCTGGAACTTTACATTTACTGTGTAGGTCACACAAAGTCCTCTGTGCATCTTATACCCTTGATATTTCATCAGCTAACATGAGTACTGATAGTTAATAGACTGAAGCACAGGAGAAAGCATAATAGCTTCAACTTTTCTAATTGTTAAATCTTTTATTGAGTTGGCTGATTGAGGCTTTTGAGCCGATAAATAGTCTGTAACCATACTAGCAACATGGCCTATTCATCTCTTGATAGAGCTGAATGAATGAATGTGGAGTTGAAAAATCAGAGAATGAAAGAAAGATGCCCTATATTTATAGGCACATATTCTGAAAAGTGCTTTAGATGAACACAAACACATCAATAGAAAGACTTTGGTTTTCTCACTAAATTGTTCTTGACTGCAGTTAAGACCCTTGGTGTAACATGAAAGGCCATAACGTGCTTGCCGTTTATTATACCATTGATCTTTGAGAAACACACACAGATGGGACCACATCAATCTGTGCTTTTATTTGCATATTTGCATTTTAAGAGGTTTTCTTTTGGGTCTCGAATCGTTTCTTTTTGATTGATTCGTGTTCTTAGGCTTAGCAGGGTGATTATTAATCTGAACATGAGCTAAAGTTCTCTGTTTTTAAAAAATGTTTTTAATTCACTGTGCCACGAGAACAAGATGTGATATTCTGACTGAAAGTAATCTTTTTTATGACTTTATTTACATATTTCATGCAAATGTTCTGGTCTTGGTAAGAAGATCTTTATGAACTGATAACTGTAGTTTGTTACGTTGTCATAGACTCTCGCAACTGAAACATAATAAGTTAATGTAACGTGTTGGTACTAAGTAAACATATGTGCTTAAAAAGCAATATTGATGCAGACCATAAACACACAATTTCCAAAAAAAATCCAAAACAAAATGATACAATCATACACAAAATTGTACCATAAAACACAATGAAAATACTTATTGTCACTTATCAGTTACAATATATATCAATACATATATAAATATAAATAATTAAGATTCCAATAAATTTCTGAAAAACATAATTCTACAGTTTTTCCTGTCTTGCAGCCGGTGGCGAGGTTTTACCAGCAAGATTGCCATGTAATAGTTTTACAATATCCATCCATCCATCCACTTCCGCTTATCCTTTTCAGGGTCGCGGGGGGCGCTGGAGCCTATCCCAGCTGTCTTGGGGCGAGAGGCAGGGTACACCCTGGACAGGTCGCCAGTCTGTCGCAGGGCTAACACACATAGACAAACAACCACCCGCATTCACACCTATGGGCAATTTAGAGTTTCCAATTAACTTATCCCCTCAAATTGCATGTCTTTGGACTGGGAGGAAGCCGGGGTACCCGGAGAGAACCCACGCAAACACGGGGAGAACATGCAAACTCCACACAGAAAGACCCCGGCCTGATGGTGGAATTGAACTCAGGACCTTCTTGCTGTGAGGCAACAGTGCTAACCACCATGCCACCGTGCTGCCCTATATTTTTACAATATTTCCTATTAATATTATAAATCAGTTGACTGACAAAATAAAAATAAAAAAATAATTATTATTAAAGGAATTACAGCCATTTTGCCCTGTTTGCTTGCTTTTAAAACCTGAAAACAGCAACAACTTGCATAGCTTACAACAAAAAGCAGACTAGAGGAGGCTGAATGGCTCCTTGAGGCCTAATGTAAGTGCAAAATTGGGTGAATGTTATCTCTGGGTCACCAAATAAGGAATCTTTCATGTTAGACTGAAAAGATTTTCTGGACAAGACCCTGAATGCATTTAGCAGTAATGACACCTAAGTGACACTAGAGAAACAGTTAGCATTACTTCCTGTGATGATAACATGTAGTAGCAGATTAATTGTAGTGGAAAGAGAGAAATGGAGGTGAGGGTTGTCGAATCAGACTTTGGTTGAATGCGAGCGCGCGCTCCTGTGTACCAGTCTGAAATAAAGAGCACAAAGATGTCCCGGCTTGCTCTTGCTCATGAAAATATGTAAACTGAGATGGCAGTGTGGAGAGGAAATGTTTCTGCATCATCGCAGCACTCGCAATTCCAGCATGTTTTGCTATTGAACTTACTTCAGAGAAACACATGTACAACTATTCTGCCAAAGTGCACGGACAATGACTCCATTTTTGGTTTGTTTTTCTGTTTTTTTTTCTTACCAGATATGACAGCTATGACAGCCCTGAAGACGCAAAGAGACGACAAAAAGGTCGTTTTAGAGCCGAGTTGCAAACTCATTATTAAATGGAGAATAAGGAAATGGAAACGAGGGGAAAACCAGGGAAACGGAGGGAGGGAGACGGATGTTAGCAGACTCCCGTTTGCCTTAGAAGGTGTCACGAAGACAATGAGAGAAAAGCGAGAGGCGCTCTGTGGAGCAAAGCAGGCGCCATGCTGCGACGGGAGATGTAATTTTGCTCCTATTTTGCACTACTATATCAATGGCAGGACAGCAGTGTAACCGCCTACACAAACACAGTCCCACTTAGCATCGAGGCAGAAGGTCCACAGAGCACAACAGAGCTGGACACAACCTAAAGGTATAGTTCAACTGCTCTCTAGCATAAGCCTCCTAGCTTCCAATTGAAATGAGCATCATCATTAAAGAGATCAGCGACAGCGGTGACCCACTTTGACACAAATATGTATTGTTTTGTTTATGTCATCAACATTTCTGTCTAGTTCTCAGCGGCGATAGCTGCTTCTTTAGAGGATGGGTTTACTACAATCCTCTTACCGTGGATAAAATAATGACAGTGCGGTTTGTTTTTTTCTCTCTGCTTAGTTTGTGTGTGCTATTTGTTGTTCAGTTACATCATGTTCTTATCCTGGGGTGTCACATACTGTTGTTTTTGCCAGCAGCTGCTTGCATAACAGAGATGGTGCTGGTGCCTTGCAGTGGCTGTACCAACACTGGAAGCTCACGGTCTCATTTCAAGGAGGGATGAAGACAAAATAAAAAACTCAAATAAATCACAACCTTATCAAAGGTTACATTTTGGGATCAAATTTTATTGGTTAGGTTTAGGACAAGATTGTGCTTTGCCCCAAAACATGCACCTCCACTACTCGACTCCTTAAATATCCTGTGCAAACATCATGATGAGCTGGGAGTGACAAGAGCTTAAATGTGTTTCTTTCAGAAGGTCAGCAGAAACTTTAAAAAGAGAGCTGTATACTTACATTATTCTTTTATTCATAACTCATTCCTACCGGCAGAGCCAATTATCTGCTATATATCATACAAACCAGAAAACGTGGAAGTCAGTGCTGTTGTTACATGAACTCTATCACTGTGTCATTCTTTTCCTCCACCTAAAGTGATATGAGTTAGCCTGGTTCTTTTATTCTGATCCTGGTAAAACCGCTCAGTTCTTCAAAGCCATAAGAAACTCAATTAGTCAATCAGGATTCAGTCACCTGAGACGATCTACTGATCAATCACGTAGAAATGAGGGAATCGATCCGTTACGCTGTGGCTGGGATGGAATGGGAAGATGTTTCCAACAATGGCCTTGGTTTGACTTCATGGATATATCAGCCTTGAATCCAAGTGTTTAAGAAACCTTACCATAAATTATACATCATAATATTTATATTTGCTCAAAGCTATAATAATGTATATTTTCTGTTGTCTGAGGTTGCTACATCGTAAAGCAGATCCTTATTTGTTTTCCAGGAAAATGTTTTAAATGATTAAAAAAGAAACATGAAGCAACTCTGGACACACATAAGAGACCAGGAGGAAGAAATGTGAGGGAGGACGCAGCAGCAGAAGTGAGGGATCGGTCGAGGGCACGGGGAAAGTAACAAGAGTATGAAGAGAATGTCAGTGGGGAAGGAACAATAAAAGACTGAGGCTGACTGAAGCGCTGAGAGATGGATGGGGGGTCGCAGATAAAGGCAGAGCCAAAGAGAATGACACAGAGGAGACAGCTCCACCGTTTAATAGCAGTTTTGTCACAGCAGGTTGCTCAAGTCAGACATCAGGGAAGACAATGCAGTGTGTGCGTGTGTGTGCGTCCGTGTGTGTGATTGTTTCCAGAGTTAATTGCAGCATTGTAGCCAGCAGGGAGCAAAGCTTAATTGTCCCCTTTCATTTGCATCTCATCTCTCTCAGTTTTTCTTGCCTCCTAACATTTCCTTTAGTCCCTTGCTTCCTCTGTCCTCCGATCTCTCTCTTATTTCCTTCATCCTTTATCTTCTTCAGTCCACTAACTCTCTCTCTCTTCTCCTTAAGCCCCTTTTGTTTCCACACTTTTATCCTGTTCGTATTTCTTCCTTCGCGCCGTCTTTCGTTCCACGCTTCATTCATCTTAGTCGCCAATTTCTTCTAAGTACCACTTGAAAAATAAAACTAATGGCTGCCCTTGTATCAATATTTTCTTTCTGCGCTGGTTGCTCCTTTTTCAAATGGCTAATTAACAATCAAAATGAAATACAGTGACGTTATTGTGAAATTGGATCAAGCCATTCGTTCATTTAATCATTACTCATTTTACTGAATCAGACACAAATCAGCCCAAATCATTTTTTATCAGTTTAATGATGAAACACAGCTCATTTAACCACAGTGTGACGAGGGAGTCAGTCCCCTTATTCTAGTTCTATTAGAAGTAAAAGGTACAGAAATTATGTCAGAGCGTGTGTGTGTGTGTGTGTGTGTGTGTGTGGTGTTTTATTTGCAGGAGATGAATATGCACTCACACCCCTATTAAATAGCCTTACAGTGTTTTTTAGCACAAACTGGATGAGAAGCAGTGTTGTCATGTTTGCTTTTGAGAAGACTAATTTGTGATAAACAGCACGTAGCCATTGGCTCTGTTATGCGCAATGTTGTATTTATTTATTTTTCACACTACAATACCTTTGGGTCAATATGGCAAACTCAAAATAGATTAAGTATTTGTCTCAAAGGATTTGTGTGTGTGGTAGTTCTGATCTGTTATACCAAAGTAGCCAAAGAGTATTTGAAGTGATTTGTTGACATGAAATGCTAAAACAGGACGCGACTGATTGTTAATCACTTGTCAGGTGTTGAGTTTGTTGTTGTGTGTTTGACCAGTCTATCGTAGGGTTAACACAAAAAGACACATAAGCACACTCTCACATGTTCACATCATTCGTACTCAGACTTCAGGGTCACCAGTAAACATAACACTGCAAGACATTCAGAATATTCAGACAGGCAGAGAGAGCACAGCCAGTGATACCACTTCCCTCTGTTTACCCTTAAATAAAAGATTGTAGATTTACGTTCAAATAATATTCTTTTTTTTTAAGATGAACCTTATGAGAAATACACAAAATACAGAATGACTTCCCCTACAAATTGTTTTACTGACATTATATTGAATGAACAGTTTAGCAGTTTGAGCGTGTAAAATACTGACATAGTGTAGTGGTTTATATATTTGCCTAACAAGCAAAAGATCCCAGGAGGAGAAATAAATGTATTTGGGGTTATGTCAGGGGGCACAATTGGTGTAAAAAATCTGCCAAATCAAAAAGCTGCCTGCTGTGGTGATGCTTTATGAACGAGGGAGAAGCTGAACGCAGCTTCTGCTCTTGTGAAGTACCCACAAATGTACAGACAGCAATCTGTGAAGTTCTAAAACACTTATTTCAGTCAAGGTTTTTAGCATTAAGCAGTCTTTAAAGCAAGAAGCTCTTGTATTGTATTTTGTGTGTATTCCTTTTGTTTTTTTGTGCTTTTTAAACATCCTATAAGAAGTTTGTTGGGGATTCAAATTTTACATGATTTTGAGTATAATTATAGTTTGTTTTTATTTATGGAATATAGCACAAATATAGCATTTATTTTATTGTTGAGCAAAAATTTGTTTAAATGTTAAGTAATAAATATCAAGTGAAAAAACTCTTTGAACACGGAGTATTTTGTTTTCCAAAAACAAATAAAAGAAAAAACTTGAGGAATGCGGTACATGTATTCAAATTGTTAAGTACCGTATATCTTCCAATAGTAGCCCCAGCGTTTATTCAAAAAATTATTTGGCCGGCCCGGCGTTTAAAAGAGACCAACTCTTATTCCCTTCTCAGATGGAATGGACGTTTTGACTTTCTTCCTTCCTCAACAGCATCCGATGACAAAGCATTTTTGACATGAAAAGGTATTTGCCGCATGATTTACTGCAGGAGGGCGGTAGCCCAGATGGTGCAAAAAGAGTAGTAGCATACGGAAAAGGCAGTGGGTCATTGGAGATCGGCATTTACAGACCGGCGCTTAAAGGAGATCGGCTACTATTGGAGACTGGCATCTATTTGTCGTGCCATGTTTTCAAACCCAGCGTTTATTAGAAACAGGCGTCAATAAGAGACAGGCCACTACTGGCAGATATACGGTATTTACTGTAAAGAGTTACTCTCAGAAACTTGGTACATAACAAGCAATGCCCACATGTCATTCCCTGTATGCTTATATGTTGTCAGTACAAACAATGGAAAATAGAAACACAAATTTAAATAGTTCTATATACCATTATTATCACTTTGACAACCTACTGACCTTGGAAAGGCCAGAGGTCAAATATCATATATGTTGACAGTAGATACTTTATTTGTAAGAAAGGTAGATGTAAAGCAATTCTAATGCATTGCTAACATGAGCCCACTCTACACCCCTAAAAGTTTTATCAGAATTCATTCAAACTTCTCAAGCTGTTGTGTTTACAGACAGAACGACACGCACGCAAAACCTACCAAAAACACAACCTCCTCAGAGGAGGTAATGAACACAGATGAATGGACTGAAGGATATCCTTAGAGTAGGTCACACTGGATCTAAAAATATGTCACAGTTAGTTTTAAAGTATTTTAAAAGCCTGCATGAGCTTTCTCACTCTCTTTTCCTCTTACCTGTTTACGTCTTTTGCTGCCAATCCATCAAAAGTGACAATGCAAAAAAGAGTATTCCCAAGTCCTGGAGTGCAGGACTGGTCCTTTCATCTTCCTTTGTCTGTCTGAATGTATTAAATAAGAGTCTCATTTCCTTTCTCACGTATTCTCCCTCTAAATACCACCTCTTATACTAATAATTTAAGTAGAACATTCTCAATGTCCTCTATTAAAAATAGGAATAATAGACCCACAGCCCCAGTTTCCTTCACTAGGTTTATAACTAAGTGATTGAAAAAGAATTGCCTCCTACAATCCCACACTTAGTAGACAGAATCAATTTTCTGATTATATGGTTCAAGGTACAAGCTGAAGCCACTAAGCTTATTAGCCTGGCTGCCTGGAGTTTGGCTACCTCTGTTAGCGTATGTGTGTTGGTTGGGTGGTTTACTCCTGGATGAATGCCAGGGAGCGAGAGCCTAACATGTAAGTATACAAAAATGGTTTCAAATGGGCATGGAGAATGGAGACTGAGAAAAATGTGGTGGAGAGATTGCCAAGGAGGAACTGTCAGCCCCAGAGGTGTGAGCATAATGGAGGCAGCAATGCCTTTGCTACAAGACGCTGACAAGATTAGATAAGATTAAACTGGGCAGTACACAAATCCAACCTTAAAACTGCTATTTAGAGGCAATGCTGATCCCCAGTGTATCTTAACGAGCCATTTCAATATGGCTGTGGAAGATGCAGTGCTATTGGTAGTTTTAGAGTAAACTGACTGGCACCCTCAGAAATATGTGGATGTAAAATACGGACTAAATACTGCAAAATGCATTTGTAACAAAACAAAAAAAAACCTGATCAGAAAACATTATGATTCAAAGTAGGGTGACCACATTTTGGACACTTGGCCCAGTTATGAAGAACTTTAATAATACTGTTTGCTTAAAGAAAACTTCATCATATTTAAATGATGCCTTCTCTGTGCCGTTAATGAATGGTGAAACAAAAAATGTGATATAGGCTTTTATAAGTCAACAGGTGCAAAAAAAGAGGACGGTTGGTCACCTTACTTTAAGATGCGAAGAAGTAGTCATATGGACTCAGAAAAAGAGAAACTGGCTGCACTTACAAAACGCTACTTGTCTATTGTTGATGTATTTCTGCTCTATTAAAACTTTATTGCTCTCAAGATAGATGACAAAAACCACAAACTGTGTGTTTTGGGTCGATTTATCCAAGGTATGAAACTGATCTTAACTTAATTTTTCTAAACTTTACACCATAGTGTAAACTGACATAGATTTAACACAGTCTGTGAAGCTGGATTTAAGAAATAAGTGCCTAAAGTTAAAGTTTTTAAAACATTTTAGCGCCATCTTCTGTTAGTACAGAACAGGACATCACGGGATTGGTTGGTAGCAATCAATAGATTTACATTAGTTTATGTTAGCTAACTAGGAACAGAACCAATAACTCAGAGGAAAAGAACCACATTAAAACTACAAATCAGTTTAGGGGGATCACTTTGTTACTGCCCCTGGCTGTAACAAAGAGTTTTATGCTAAGAAAGCAAGAATACAGTGTCCACTTGTGGTTAACCGTTGTTTGGCTAGCTGCACTCAAAAGGGGAAATCGACTTGTTAGCCATAATGTTAGGGTTTGTAAAGCACTTTATAAATGAGGACAGTCTGAGGAGAATCTCTGACTACTAAAGAGACAGACATAGACAAACTCCTGTTTCAGGATCACAAACAGCAAGCACAGATCCTCAAAACCTTGGGGCTGACACCATCAGGGACCAGCAGCCTTGCTTTGGCATAGTTTCTCGAGCTTTCACTGAACTTGGCCAAAAGTCACAGTTACACAAGCAAAGCTATTCAATATGTAGAAGCCTTGGTACTGTATATGGTGGAGTCAGCAGCAGAGGCCTAGTTCATCTATAGTGCCTTTCTACTCTACATGACAGGAGAAGAGTAGAAGCACTTTTTTCTGTCTGCTTTCATTCACACTCCAATGAACACATAAGGGGCAGTCAGGGTTCAGTATCTCGACCAAGATACAGGTGCAAACTGAGGATCAAGCACCTTTCCTATGG